>CALNHX010000752.1:0-289864 GCA_940337035.1 Agriotes lineatus | reverse complement strand
CAAACAAAACCTAACCTACGAACCTCGAATTTGACATAGACTGACAATACATTTCAGTACTGTCAATACACTTCAATACTGTCAAACGTATATCACAAATCATAGGCGACTAATTATAAATTTATTGCGCGACATATTCTGACTGCGCAAACTATTTAGGCACAAGAATTGCTACTGTAAGATAAAACGTCGTATATCACACGTGAGCGAAATGCTCGTGAGAAATTGTATCGCTCGTGCTGGGGCACTCGCGATTCAAAATTCTCACTCGCAAATAATGATGCATTTCTCTCACTTATAATATAATCTACTATTTTTCTACTTACTGTATAGAAAGTCGGCTTTTGCTCTCTAGTTTTAGGAAACAAAACTGTCAATTTCCAACCAGCGGGAGCCAATTTTATTGACTCACGGGGGGAGCAAATATTTATTTGCTCCCGGATTTGTGTTTAAGTCACCATGGATATCACACCAAAGCTTTACAACGTTATGCTGATTTAGAAATTAGACTAAATATCACTACAGAAATCTAGTCACTATAATGATTTCTTAAAGCAAAATTTTTGAAATTTCGCGCAATAAGTAGAACATGCGTGTGTTTAATGCCCTCCGCTGACACGTCAGGCATTAAATTCACACACGAAAGGAAATAAATATCTTTGCTCCCTAGATATATAAATAGCTATTTTGGCTACAATAGCTGTTCAAATGAGCACCTGCAACTTCTACACATTTGGTACACCGAGTAAGAATGTTTGGTATTATATTTTGCAGCATGTTACGATTGTTTATTTCTTTAATGTCATTATTTATCCGTTCAATAAGTTGCTCGTCGGTTTCAATTTCTACTTGATAAACATGAGCTTTTAAAAAGCCCCAAAAGAAAAAGTTTAGGACATTTAGGTCGGGACTTCTTGCGGGCCATGGTATCGGAGCATCACGCCCGATCCACAGCTCTGACAAGTTTTGATTTAACCAATCCCTAGTTTCAAACCCCCAGTGGGCTGGAGCTCTAACTAACTCAGCCCACATACCTCTCCTGACAAGTAACGGTACTTCCTCCAATAATCCCGGTAAATCGTTGTTCACAAAATTTACAACATTTTCGGCGTTTAATCGACAAGGCAAAATGTGTGGCCCTATTAGTCTATTTCCGATAATTCCAGCCCATACATTGACGCTGAATCTAAACTGGTGATTAGTTTGATGGAAGACATGACGGTTTTCATCGGCCCAGTGGTGCATATTGTGCATATTAAACATTCCGTTACGGGTAAATGTGGCTTCATCCGTCCACAAAATGTTTTCAATGAAAGCCGGGTTGACTGCGTGTTGTAAAAACCATCTGCAAAACACCATCCGTCGCGGATAATCTTCCAGAAGCAACCCATGGACTCGCTGGAAGTGGAACGGATGTAAGAGATTTCCTTTTAACACTGGATGTACAGCAGTATGGCTAATATTAAGTCTTCGAGCTACAGAACGGGTACTTTGTCGAGGTTCGTCTTCAAATACCTGTAAGATGTTTTCTTCTATTTCGGGTTGTAATACATGTCGTGGTCGCCCTCCACCAACTCCCTGCATAGGTTCCATTCTCCCTGTTTCTCTTAAGCGGCGATCTAGTCTTTCAATAATATGAGCATTAGGATGTCTCCTTGTTAAGCCATTTTGCAGTCTTCAGTAATTTAATTCGCAATTAAAGCCTGTAGGGCAGCTTATTTCCAGCATTTTAACGTGTCATCACCCTGTAGTTAGCGCAGTTACCTCAATTGGGGCACCCTTTATGTCTTCCTTGTTACACCGGCTTTAATTTGTTTTTGTCTGGTGAACAATGCCGCCTTTCTATTTATTGGACGCCGAGTCCGCTTGGGGACGCTTCTTTTGGCGGGCGTTTTTCTAACGGTCGTTTTTTTTCAGCCAGTCGATTCCAGGCCACCGTTCTGAGCGGTGGTGTGTTGCCGTGCGGGCGCTCCCTTGCGTTTCGCGAGGGAGCACTTACTGTCAATTAGGTGCCGTTGCAGCAAAGGGTGTCTGTGTACCGTGTGTTTCCCTGCCTTCAGTTAGTTACCACAGAGTCGTTCGTTGAGACGCAAGGAGCGTATAGCACTCCGTGTTGTGTACCGTCGGTACGTGGGTGTTTGGGCCTTCCGATGGCCAAGTTCTACTTCACTGAGTGAGGGTTGACCCTTTGATTCCAATAAAACGGGGATTACATCTGCAGGACGTTTGGATTTCTTGGCCTCACGTCGTTTTGGTCCCACGAAGGACGCTTTTCCGCTGACACCTTTATAAGGCGGATTCCTGCCCGCACTCACACGTGCCGCCCACGCTGTCGCACCTTCGTTGCCTCTGCAGGCGCGTCGCTAGACGACCTCTCGCCCTGACGCTCGAGGAATCGTCGAGAATATAGGTATCTGTGTAACCAATTTATAATGTTATATCTGTCATTTATGTGGATTGAACTTATATTGTGTGTGTGCTAGTTTTACTGTGCGTTAATCACTGACAATAGAACGTATCAGCTGTCATTTATGCGACCTCAATCCAGGTTAATGTATTGCGCTAACTAAATTAGTGCTTTTTGATCGCAGTTGTAATTACTTGTTATTTACGTGACTCAACCTTGCACACAGTGCTTGCTAATTCATTGTATTTTGGCCACACTCATTTGCCGCTAATTACTTGTTATTTATGTGACTAAACCTTGCACACAGTGCTTGCTAATTCATTGTATTTTGGCCACACTCATTTGCCGTTAATTACTTGTTATTTATGTGACTAAACCTTGCACACAGTGCTTGCTAATTAATTGTATTTTGGCCACAGTCATTTGCCGTTAATTACTTGTTATTTATGTGACTAAACCTTGCATACAGTGCTTGCTAAGTCATTGTATTTTGGCAGCACTCACTTGCCGCTAATTACTTGTTATTTATGTGACTAAACCTTGCAGACAGTGTTTGCTAATTCATTGTACTTTGTCCGTAGTCATTTGCCGTTAATTACTCGATATTTAGGTGATCAAATCTAGCACCTGTTGCCTGCTAATTTTATCTCTAATCGATCAGACATCGTCTGCAAGGCTTGAAATAGTCAGCTATAATTCCAGCCATTGAGATTTGAACCATTTTTGTGTAACCAGTTGCTGCATGTTGTATTAGAAATAACGAGCCTCTCCAGCTGGGGCAATAATATTAAGCTTAGTGTAGTCTTGGTAGCCCTGTAA
Source organism: Agriotes lineatus (assembly GCA_940337035.1). Lineage (NCBI taxonomy): Eukaryota > Metazoa > Arthropoda > Insecta > Coleoptera > Elateridae > Agriotes > Agriotes lineatus. Next base: position 286,638 of record CALNHX010000752.1, on the reverse strand, counting down.
ATTACCCCTTTTGTTAAAGTCAGACCAATAGACGAATATTTAAACTAGGGCCTTATTATTGTGGCGAATCTGTTCATGCTCTTTTCAGGATAAGTTTTCTGTGTAACGATTGATGTACGACGAAGTTTGAGCGTCGGAGCGACACAGGTAAGTCTGGCGACACCGCCGTAGTAGCGATGAGTCCCGAAATAGTTACTCAAGTATTTCTTTTCTGAAATTGTCATTTGAGTTCTACAGCTTCTCGGGTGCCTTCCTGACGTAGTACCCTGTGTACTTCTCGTCCCGTCTAACCGTCTAGGTCCGGTTGCACGAGTATAACCCGAGACAGGCCTGGTGGCGCCCTATTTACTTTTATCGTTAATTACCGCCCCTTTGGCAGTTGCCCTTAGGTAATCTCGTAAAGAACCCGCCCTTGCTCCACTGAATGATTAGCCGGCATTATCTTGTTGCGGCATGGGCAGCGGCCTATGTTGTCAAATATCGACCGAGCCGGCCGTTTAGTTGTTGTATGAGCCGGTGCGGTGTCGTAAAGACCGTAACATCCTGTTTACATAACGTTCGGCATGTAAATTTAAAGCTCGGTGAACATTACCGCCACATTCGCCTAATATCAAATACATATCTGCGTATTCAAGAAAACTGTATGCCATGTTTTTTTCCCAAAACCAAAAACACAAAACTGAATAATCAAACAAGGAACAAAGTAAGTTAGAACAATAATAACAGGGAATAACTAATAAATAATGAGTGAAGCAGGTTTTACGAAAAGAAAAGTGATTTTACAAGTGACAAATGACAGTAATACGTCCAGCTATGACTTTTTTTGTTACATTTTAAAAATAAACCCACCTTATAATGCATAGTAGCACCGTCTTCCAAAACTATAAATCGCGAAGATTTTGCATTCTTAAATATTAAATTATATGTAAACTAATTACCAAAACGTTATAATTTATATTTGATTACTTATTTTAATTGTTGAATTATGTGTTGTTGATACTAACAACAGATCAATAAAAAAACCAATTAGGGCAGGCTGTGATATGTGTTATAAGTTTGGCAGTATTGTCAGTCTATGTTAAATTCGAAATTTATAGGTTAAGTTTTACGTCAGTTTGTGTCAAATAACAAACAAAACTTAACCTGCAAATCTCGAATTTGACATAGACTGACAATACACTTCAGTACTGCCAAACGTATAACACATATCACAGCCTGCCCTAATTGGTTTTTTTATTGATCTGTCTGTATTTAAATCTATTTCTCAACCATAGTCGAAAAAAATTTCAAAGTTTGAGCATTAATAACTCCTTGACCAAAGAGTTAACACTAAAATTGTATTCGAGTTTTTGCTTGTTTTTCTACGTAGAATTGCGTGGTGTAATTATTAGCCGCATGTTTTAATGCACCCTGTATATTGTTATATTCCTTCCTATGACTTTACTGATGCCATCTAGTTTATTTAATTTAACCAACTCGGGTAGATCAAAGACTGTATAAGCATGTATTAATTTTTAGAATATAACAAATTTCTGTTTAGACGAATCTATGTAAAGAAATATATGCCCTTTAATATAAAATTATTGATTATTGGGTTTATTAAATTTTCTAGCTCTAGCTGAACAATCACTCTCAAATCAGGTTAGGTTTATGCATTATCAAAATTATTATACTCGATAGTTGTTTAGTACAATAAAACTTACTTTTAAAAAAATTGACAGTTCTACAACTGTCATCGTCAAAAATTATGAAAGTGGAAAGTCAGTCGAAATCATATTTGTTACAATTCTTATCATTTAAGAAGACATGGAAAATGTAAGTAGTTCCTTTAAATATCTTATTCACTTGATTATAACTTTTTTACTCTTAGATGCTTTAACAAATACCTGTAGTTGTTATTTCACCAAACACTCCAATCAGCCTCTTCGTTGAACCAAGCGTACTCAGTCTGCTCACAGATGTTCTGGGACATCCATGCAAGTGCAGCCTCTTAACTGATTGCAGCACCCGTTGTTTTTTAAGTGGCTCCTAATGTAGCTTCAATGCGGACTTCAACGCTGCAAGCTCCCGTTCAGTGACTGCAATGCCCTATATCCAAATATCACATGTCCACAACCTCCAAACAAGAAGGTCGATGAGGTCCACTACGAGTGACCGCAATGCCTTTTATCCAATTCACAAGATGTCTACAACTTCCAATAAGAAGCTGGATGAGGTCCACCACCAATAAATGCAATGCATTTTAACCAATTCAGATGTAACCAACCAACAATAAACTTAGTACAGCATCCAAATCCATAAAAGACTATTTTGTAGATTGCAGCAGTTCAACTTGTTATTGTACTCCTACCATACAACTCCTTCTCCATTAATCCATTATACCGTTTATTTCAAATTCACTTTTTCTGCATCTCGTTAATTTATTCTTAAGCACCCCCCTTTAAACACCAATTAGATAAATAAAATTTTCTAATTTTTACTTTTATCAAAAATGCGTTTATATTTTTAGAGTCAAAATATCGTTATTTTTCTCATACAATTCATAATAGTAAATATTTCATCCATTTTTTTTAAATTAACAGCCCTAGATTACATATTAGTACAATTTATTCATTTATGACTTTTTCAGATAATTATTCGACGTTTGATTTCCACCTTAATCCAAGGAATATTTAATTCTTATGTTAGAACCTTTCTGTTTCTTAATCTGAATTGTATTACTGGATTTGAATTTTAGTCTGTAAATTTATTAAATAAATTTTATAATAATTATGCTGTTCTTTTTATACTTAAATTCATCTTTGTATGTTTTTAATAATTAGGTATTTTTATCACTCTATAAATAATCTCATACCTAGGGATTAACTTTCATAAATCAACTAGCAGTTTTAAGATGCTACTATAACAATACACTATAATTCTTCCACTCTGTGAGTTTAACTTCGATACATGCAAGAATTTTGTGGTTTGAGTTCGTCAAAATGTTTCCTTGATTTCTGAAGGGCCCCTTATTCAATTTACGAACTTGTTTCTGCAAATTACATATGTCATATAATTTTTCTATGCGTTCAATGTTTTTACACTTCTCTTTCAACTAAAGAGCATTATACTGCATGGATTTATTTTTTCTCTTTAGACTTCCTCTCTGTTGCATCGTCTTCAATATGCTATTTGGCATCAAAATCTATTTTTCCCTTATTTTTTATGATTTTAGCACGTTTTTACATTTGACTGAAAAACGGTCAACTTGTTCTATATATTGGTGTTGTATTAATATTTTTCGTTTGGACTTCTACAACTTGCGTCGTTTCGCGAAAATGTTCCGCATTTTTGTTTAATTTATCAATGTTTACTTTATTTCCATATGCTTTTTGGATTTTTCTTAGTGTGATGCATATGATTGCCAATGCAACGTTGTGATCAGATCTAACATCTGCACCAGGATGTGTTTTAACGGTTTTTAATGCATTGCGGAAACGTTAATTTACTATGATGTAATTTATTTGATTACGTGTTATCTGATTAGGTGTAGCTGTCGGTTATCACCTTGTGTATAACCGCCTTTTATAAAAGCTTTGATTATTATATCAATGGTCGTTGACCGTTGATCGTCTATCACTGATCGTTTATCCTTTATCATTTACAGGTCGGTAACCGATTTTATTTTAGAGATTTAACAATTATACCTCTAGTAGAAGCGATTCTACAACTTCAAATCGCCGCGAACACGATAGCGAGATGGTTCAAGCATTGGAATTTGGCAAAGATATTTACCCTTAGACGGATCAATGCTCCACCGTTAATAACAATTAATAATAATAGTATAACATGGAATAGCTCTGCAGAAGCAGTGAAGTACCTAGGTACATACTTGGATACTCGCCTCACCTGAAGGTATCATTTTAGCAAAAAGCTAAACGAGCGTCACATTAGATTAGTGCAACTGTATCAACAAAAAATCGTCACTACAGGGAAAATGTGTCACCCTACGCTATAAATCGTTGATACGTCCATTAATCTTATACGGGTGTGCAATTTGGGCAAACGCATCGAAAGTCAACGTAAATAGAATTCAAGCCCTACAAAATAAAATACTCAGAATAGCAGTGAACGCCCCCTGGTACGTTACCAACGATCAACTTCATTACGAACTTGGCATGTATACTATTGAAGAACACATTAAGAAATTAACAAAAAATTCCATTTGAACTTTAACAATAAACTGTGAAGGCGCAACATTCTACGAGTTAGGGCGAAGACAAATACATACGCGATTAATGCCCGGTATTATAAAACTTTTTATTTCCTAAATAAAATTTACTTTGAGAATAATAGTATATTATGTAACAAGTTTTATAAACGTCACCAGTTTTTTAGGCACGAGCGCAGCGAGTGTTCAATAATCGAGTGTCTAGACGAGTTTATATAATGTGTTACATACTATACGTTTTCTACGACCACAAATGTAGACAATATAACATCATATTATTTCATTAAGATTTTAGATATTGTTAGGTTAAATTATGCTTGACAAACGTCAAAGTTGACTGTTGAAAACTAACTTGATGTTAGTTTTGGTTGTGGCTAATACAGCGAATACTGTTTGAACCTAACTTCACACCGTGCCTAAGACGCCGTTGCCAACTTCAGCCCGTGACTAAGAGGCTCTTTAGTCACAGGTTATGAAGGCATTATTAAAAGGTCACTTAGCGCCTTGTATGTTAGCAGCGTCGGACTGGCAAAATGTGACCTACCGGGCAAGGATGAATGTGGCCTCCACATGTAAAAATAAGAGGAACTAAAGAGGGGGTACAGCCCCGGCTAAAGGGGAGTCCGGGGGGCAAAGCCCTGCCGCAGGCGAAGTTTTTATAATTATAGGGAGCGCAAAGACCCAAAACGCACCCTTCTTACCAGTAATGGCACAGCACAGTAATGGCAAGTGGAAGTACAACAAAATCAATAACTACTATAAAGAAAACGGTGGAAGAATGTAAAAAATATTTATTCTAATAATTTAAAATTTAAACATGGAACAAGGTAACAAAAAAATAAAATAGGTAGGAGGTAGGTAATTATTCTATTTTTATCAACTTTAAAATTCAAACAAATAACAACAAAATATTCTTTATCTATCATCTATAAACTTTGAATTTGGAACAATTATAAGGAAAAAATATAGATAATTATGATCACAAGCTTTAACCTTATAGGAACTTTTACATTCTATTCCATTATAATAATTATACTTAACAATATGAATCACATCAATAATTTTGATTTTAAAGAGATTGGTCTATTTGCGAACTTGTCAATTATTTCGTCGAAATTCAAGCCTTGGAGTAGATCACACTCTCCACATTGAAAATTAGAAAACATTCTAACCTTTCTTGACATAAAGAAACTCTTAGCCTATTTGTGATTATCTTCTCTTTAGAAAATACAGGTTCACAGGCTAACTGGGGTGCATGATAATGTCAGTAAGTACATGTAGGCTAAGTACAAATTGCTATATGTAATGGCGTGCAAATTATATTTGTGTAAAATTTTAAAACGCCAATTTATACAACCCGCACAATCACCCTTTGTCCTTTCACCAATGCAAATATTTGGGCACATTAATTTTCAAACGACCAAAACCTTTGCCTTGTAGTAATTTGACAGAGTATCCAGAGAGCAGACTTAGCTTACTTACAAACTTATCGACCCTGCAATTCGTTGGTCAATCTTTCAAAAATTGTACTTATATACACTTGGGTGCAATTGCCGGTCGCCAACTCAGTCGAAGAAGGCGTACAGGTCTTTAAAGAATTAGTCGGTAGAACAAAACAAGAGATAAATGCCCAGCGCGCCAACGAATTTTTATCGAATAACGGCGAGTGCACCCAGGTGTTCAAACGAGAATTCCTAAACTCAAATAGCTTATACACAAATACAGTTCCTCAAAGAAAAGCTTCAAATAAGGCAGGTAGTCGTAACTAAATCAAACCCTCATAGCTGGCATAATCACAGTATAATTTTAGATAAATCACAGTAAAGAAATCACAATATATATTCAGTTTAGGATCGTAGGATGCCACAAATTATATACTACGATTAATAATGTATCACTAAGAATATGAAGTACCACTGACAAAAATTACAAGTAATACTTACAGGTTTACACACAAGTTCTGTAATAGCATAGTTGCACACATTAAAATAAATCGACTGGCAGGCAATAATTACGGCATAAATTCTTGATGTCGATTGGTTTCGGAGGAAACGCAATACACGTTCCAGGTGTGGGCTCAAGGTCGACGACGCCACGGCTTCCCAGAACTGTTTAGCACAATTTCGTGCGGCACAAAACTGGTGGCCAGAGGGATTTGCAACACGACGAGAGGGACAAATTTAGAACTAGAGGTTGGACTCCGTGTCGGGTTCTTTCTGAGCTCTAATAGCGCACGCATCAAGGGTTAAACGGCCCCAAAGATCCAAACTACCAAACCAAAATCGCATGAAGCAATCCGACTGAAGAAACAAGAGCGAACTATAATTAATGCCTAAATCGACCCTCCGGTACTAGCTGCTGTAAAGGAGGAAAAAGGTCCACGATAACATACAAGAAATATAATGCATTTCAAAGCGACTTTCTGCTTACGCTGGACAAAATTACAGGCATGTTCGAAACACTCGGTAGCGAACTCCGCCAAATGGCGTAGGATTAAGATGCCCTCATAATAATGGAATTCGGGGACTTGAAACCGCTTCCTAGCAGTGTGGGCCAACTTCACCCAACCAAAAACTAACGGCAGCCCATCAATCCTCCGAAATTTCAATACTGTTAATTCGACTTCATCTGGACCCGCTTCGAGACAATCGCGAGCTATATCAAACTTTTACAGCAAGGCCAAGGAAGCAGGCGTGGCGCTAGCGCGCGAAATACAAACTGAGTAGCCAAAAACTTCAGAACCGAAAAGATGCGTAACAATACGAAATAAATACCACAGATCTCCAAATCAAATGGCGGCGCGAATAAATCGTAACAGCGCCTAGATGGCAGCACCGATAAACCAGCTGCGGGGAACCTCACACATACAATCATGTTCATTCCACGACTACTAACAAATAATAGATGGGACCATACTTTGACAAAAAGTTGGATTTTTTTTTAATTTTGTGAAAAATTTGTGCAATTTTTTAAATTTTTTGGAAAAAAAATGTGTGAACATTTTGGCCTCCAAACTGTATGTTTGTATGTTAAATGCCATTTTAGTGACAGGAGCAGAAAAACTTATTTATTTATTCCGTATATTTGCGTATTATAAATGCAAAATGACTTTATTCGGCGAATAAATCCGCACAGGTTTATTTTCATTGCTTGTTCAAGTAAACAAAAGCGCATCAAAACGTTAATGCTTATGACATTTTATTCATTAGTAAACAAATCTTGAATCGCTTTTGTTTATTTGCCTATTAGTTTAATAGGTAAGTAAATGTTACTCCACAAATAGTTATCTAATGATTTATTTTGCCGTTTATAATACTAGCCATAAAACGTAAATTACCACAAGACCTTTATCTAAGTGCAAGTGAAAGTGATAATGACTAATAGTGATAAATCAAACACGTGACAATACCTAAATAATAATTGACAATTTAAAATAGGTGTTACTTACCTCTCTGATACTCTGTAATTGTAGTTATTTTGTTTTATATATCCAACACTGCCATGCATAACAATTATTTTGTTGAACTGGTATAAATCCTAAATAAAAAAAAACACGATTATCCCACTTAAAGAGAATATCAGTACCGGGATAGTAAAATCTATGCAGAAGAAAATGCATTAGCTTTTGACCTGGCTTTATTGGAAATACCTGAAATTATTAACAACGGATGTAGATCTATTTTATTTCTTGACGTCATTGTACAGATGAAATGCCCCGGGTCCTATTTTTACCTCACTTCCGGATATTTTTCCACGTCATCGACCTCCTAAGTGTTTTATTTTTCAGTATTTAATAACTCTGCTATGATTTTTTACACCATCTTCATTGTTTTCTTTACCTATTACACCAGAAGGTTAGTTTTTTTTCAAACTTCCAAATAAGATACCTTAAAATCTCACTTTTTAAAAATACCTATAAAGCTGATTATTTCGATTTTCAATTGCTCTTCAAAAGACATAACGCTGGTTGAAATGCTTTGTCACATTTTCTAACTCAAGAAAAATTAGTTTCTACTATGTTATTAACCTACATCGAAATAAAGGAAATGCAATTTATACAAAACAAAAGTATAATATGATCAAAAAGTGTTTGGATCGCTGTTGCTGTAGAATTTAAGTCATCTATGACATTAAATTTAGTTTTGATAATTGCAAGAGTTATTATACAAGTTAATTTTGAAATAAGTGTTCTGCAGTAAAAATGAATTACACTAGAGGAAATTTTAGAGCCATGATTTACTATGACGTTAAGAGTCCCCTATTTTCAAAAGGAAGCTTTGGACGACTTCGTGGTGCATGTTGTGACCAAGCGCCTTCGCAGAGAACTGTTTATAGCTGATCTAATAAATTTAAATTTGAACGAGTGTCATTCAGCGACGATTCTCACAAAGTAAGATCAATTTCAGCAGTTACCGAAACAAACATAGACGCTGAAGAATGATTCAGGACAATTGAGTCACATATAGAATCATTAGGGGCATTGACATAACTGCAATAAACAAGATTTTACATAATCATTTGTGTGTAGGAAAAGTCTGTTGTCGGTGGATGCTACACAGTTTAACAGAAGCACAAAAATAACAGTGTGGAATGGTGTAGAAAAATTCTTAAGAAATATGATAAAAAAAAGAATTTTTGTTTTGAAAAATGGTTTTATCAAATGCGTAAAGGTATACAGTTTAAGGACGAATATTTTAAAAAAATATAATAAATATACTTTTTGGCTAGAAAACTTTGATTTATTAGATTGCAGAAATTTACAGTGCTACCCTCGTATCATCAAGTCTTATTACCCAAATGGAAATCGTAGTTATGAAAGTGTACCGCTATCTTTTTGTAAATGTCCACCTTTACTTCTGGCATTTCTTTTTTCCCCACGCTTGTTGTTATTATAGCTTAAAGTCCGATTCAAATTTATAGTGCAAGGCACATACTAAACCATGGGCACAACACGGGCTCGGCAAGGGCAAAGATTTCTTCAAGTATTCAGTCGTTCTTTTGGAATATGTTGTCAATTTTAACATTAATACAAATCGTTTTAATATTAGACGAAGAAGATTCAGGGCCGGTTTCAGAAAGCAACGTTAAGTCTGGTGTTAGCTAACGTCGCGTCAAAGTGAACAAAATCGCATCAATTTTTGTTTACTAATGTATTAGTTACCATAAACATTTGAGATTTGATTCGTTTTTGTTCACTTTGACGTCGCGTTAGCTAACACCAAACTTAACGTTGCTTTCTGCAACCGGCCCTAAGAGCAAGCAAAGCGATGTCAAAAAAGAAAAGAAAAGAAAAGGGTTTTATGTTGATTGTTCGAATATTTTTTATATAAAATATCATAAAATTCTTCATTTTCGCGCAAATATTCTATTGACATTTCGTTTCATCCACACAAGATGGTTTTTTGCGAAACGGGCTCGGTACCTACTCGAAAGAAAACCCGTGTGCAAGTGCCGTAGTTTGCCGAGCAGATGACCGCCTACTGTCAATGCCCCCCCCCCCCCCCCGCAGACAAAATGCATAAGCTTTCATGAGAAGAAAATTTTGTCGAGTCCTTACCTTGTCCGTCTTGCCTGTGTATTGCACTATACTAATGTGAATCGGACTTTAAATAGTCCGCCCGTGGCGCGCGCTCTCTGGTTTATTTCTTCATCACTCTCCAATCGGCAGTAACAAGAAGCTAGATTATAATTATTTGGTGTATATAAATGTTTTTTTCCATCCTTAAGCCAATGTTCACTAATCATCACTACGTCAAAATTTTGCTCAGTTAAGATGGATTCAAGATAATTGTTTGTTCCTAATACACTGAATATTTGCATGCAAAATAGTAATAATACTGTTGTTTTTATTACAAAAGAGAGGCACATAATGTTCGTCAATAATAGAAGATACTTGCTCTTCTGGGCACGTCGGTCGTATTAAAAATTTTGTTTTGGTGTGTAGTATTTGTCATGGCTTTCCCTGGATTGTTGTAGGCGTATTAGATGTTGGGAGGAGACAAATGATTTGTAAGTTGCAAGGTCCGCCGATGCAGTAGAAGATTCTATGCCATACGCTTCAAAGTACTTCATGTATAATTTTTTAGCGATTCCACGTCTACAGGAAGGCCCTCAGAAGCCTAAAACACCCTTAGAGAAGCATTTGTGAGGCCCTCATGACAAACTGATTGCGGTTGTTGATGTAGATAGGATATGTACAACCTGACGGTATTCACTATTGCTGGTTCCTGCAGACGAGCCAAAAGGTACCGGCCTTCATCGGCAGCAGATTGCACTGTTAGTTTCACCCTAGGCGGAGTCATTACATCTATTGTGAGATTTGCTTTCAAGATACCAACAACTGTTAAAATACCAACAAATAAACAAGTTATTACAGAACAACCAAATTCAACCAAGTCTCATGAGGTTTGAATAAAGTATCATCATCATCATCAAGCCTTGCAACCCATAGGATTATGGCTTCTTCTCCTTGGTGGAGAAGATGTAAAATCCATTTTCTGAGGTGGATCACTCCTCTACTGTTTCCATTATAAACATTTGTGTGTCCTGGCTTTCTTGACTGTTTCCTTCCATTTTTTCCCGTCTCTACATGCATTTTTCCAATTTTCTATCTTCATCACTTTTAAATCTTCTTCGATGTTGTCCCACCATCTTATTCTTGGCCTCCCTCGTCCTCGTTGTTGAAGTGGTTTCCAGTATGTTATTCTTTTTATTATATCCGTTGGTGTCCTTCTCATGATGTGCCCTAACCATTTTAGACGTTGTGCTTTTATGTGTCTTATTATATTTTCTCCTTCTAATACTTCTTCTATCTCCTGATTTGTATTTGCCCTTCTTTCTCCCTCTTCTGTCACCTTTGGCCCTAGTATTGTCCTTACTATCCTTCTTTCTAATTTTTTCAGCTGTTCTTCCTCCAGTTTAGTTAGTGCAATCGTCTGTCTCTGTTGCATAGGTGATGGTTGGTCTTATCAATGTCTTGTAGATTGTTATTTTTGTTGCTTTGGTTAGGTTTTTGTTTTTTAGCAGTGGTTTGTTAATACTGTACGATTTGATTCCTTTCTGGATCCTTTCTTTTACTCTTTCCCTTCCATTTCCTATTAATATTCCTAGATAGCTGAATGATGTGACATTTTCGAAGGTGTGGTTATGTATTTTTAACGGTCTATCTGTGGTATTATTTCTTTCGTAGTTCATGTATTTTGTTTTTTGTTCGTTTATCTGTAAGCCTAGCTTTATTGCTTCTTTGTTCAGTCTTTCTATTGCATCTATTAGATCCTCCTTTGTCTTGGCTACTATTGCTAAGTCATCTGCGTACGCTATAGTTTGAAATTGATCTGTTATATTTTTATTTAGTTTTGCTTTGCGGATAATGCTTTCTAGTGCCAAGTTGAAGAGCGTCGGGGATAGGGCGTCTCCTTGTTTTACTCCTACATTTAAGTTGAACTCTTCCGTTTTTGTACCTTGAATAAAGTAATATAGTTAAAATGATAGGTTTGTGCCAGACCAAACGAAATTGATTGATACAAAAGGTTTGTTATGTGCATACTAAATGAGCGTACTTATTAGTAAAACAGGTCAATGAATAGCAAGCAGTCTGAAAGGTAAATGAAATCAGAATAAAGATAAAATAGAAAATTGCAAAGAGCAATCAAGAATTAGGCAACGGAAGAGAAGAAAAGCAAGTGACGTGTAAAAATTGTGAACTCGGATACCAGTGCATTAATAAAAACAAAGTGAAAAAAGCAGAGCAGTGATTTTAAAAACGTTTGTTTTTTTCTATGTATCATCAATGAATATTTACAATCTATTATACAAAATAATATTCAGTAAATGTTTTATGAATTAATGGCATGTGTGAGAACACTCCAGTGAGAGCACTCTACCTTAGTTGAATTTAACATATAAAACTGTTATGGTTGTGACATTTAAACTGTTTTGAAGTTTGGTCTAGTTGAACCTGTTAGGCAGATCAAGTGGATCGAGTCTTTTGAGTCTTTTAACATATGGTCTGCCTAGTAGATTTGCTGCGAGTTCATTAGTGTGCGCACTGAGCTTATCATGATGCTTGTGTGTGGGTGCACTGTGGGTCACTCATTTTTTATTGTTGGTATGGGGATATCATGTTGTATGACCCAATTGGGTACATATCTCGGTGCATTGATGATGTTCCTGATGACCTTGTTTTGGAATCTCTGGAGGATCTCAAGATTAGAATTGCTGGATGATCCTCACAGCTGGATCCCATATGTCCAAACCGGCTTTAGAATGGCCTTATACAGTAGTAGCTTACTGTCGACAGAAAGTTGGGAAGTTCGACCAAGGAGCCAGTACATTTTTCAATACTTTAGATCTAACTGTTTATGTTTTTTCCAGATGTGTGTTCTCCAGGTTAATCGTTTATCGAGGTGCAAGCCCAGGTATTTAGCGTTATCTGCCTGTGGTAGTTGTTTCGTGTTGAATGTGACAGGAGGGCAGGTTTCCTTGCGCAATGTGAATGTCACATGCACAGATTGTCTTCATTGACTCTAATTCTCCATGTTTTCATTCAGGTTTCTATTTTGTTTAGGTTATTTTGAAGAAGTTGTGATGCAATACGCTGATCATTGTGGGAAGCAAGCACGGCGGTGTCATCTGCGAAGGTGGCCGTCATGGTTTGTATGGTAGTTGGGATATCTGATGTATATATTAGGTAAAATGTGGTACACCTGACTGGATGGGATACAAAGCCGACAACTGTTCTTCGAGTTTAACTTGGAAAAATCGATTGCTTAGATAGGATTTAAGTATATTGAAGAAACTGAGTGGTAGAGTTTTTTTAATTTTGTATAGCAAGCCAGTTAGCCAGACTTTGTCAAAGGCCTGGCTAACATCGAGAAATGTGTCGGAGCAGTATTTTTTTAGGTGTAGGTCATGGTGTATTTTGGTCACTACTCTGTGTACTTGCTGTATTGTATTGTGTTGGTTTCTGAAACCAAACTGGTGTTTTGGTAGTAGGTTTTTTCCTCAATGACTGGTTTTAATCTTTGCAGAATGAGCTTCTCAAAGACTTTGGAAAGTATCGGGAGGAGGCTGATAGGTCGGTAAGATGATACGACATTAGAGTCTTTCCCTGACTTTAAAATCATAATTATTTGGGCAATTTTCCATTGATCTGGGATGGTTTCCAGTTTCAAAATAGCACTATATAAATACAGTAAAGCTTTGAGACCGTTTTCAGGTAGTTCCTTTAGTGTTTTAGCTGTTATCAGATCATAACCAGGAGACTTACTTATTTTTAAATTATTTATTACGTTTTTTACTTCCCCCATTTAATTTTTTTAAAGATTTTTCTGAGGCTTGGTTTGGTGCTTCAATAAATTGCTGAATTTCTTCTTCCTTTTCGTTTGGGATGGTTGAGGGGTAAGGTTGAAAAACATTTGGGAGGTTTTGGAGGTTTGACAATTTGGGTACAATATGTGATGAGCACCGGAGAGTGGTCTGAGGACAGGTCTAAGCATGAGACTGCTTTTAAGTATTTTTTAGATATACCATTGATGACACAGAAATCTAATAAGTATCCACCCCTAAGAAGTAAACAGATGGTTCAACCTGGAATTTCTTACTCCCAAAAAGTAACAGACCAAAACCAACAACAAGCTAATAACTACCAACAAAATCAGAACGCCAACAGTAATCAAATTAACAGCAACCTAGAAACAATGATGATGAAACTCATGGAAAGGATAGATATTGGATACCATGCTAAATTTACTCACGACCGTCATTTCAAAAATCTCTTAATGGATCTATTTCTTAAGATAGCACTCTGGAATGCCAATGGCTTGGCACAGCATTGCCAAGAAGTCGCAACATTTCTAAAACAACACAATATTGATATGTTAATATCAGAATCACGCTTCACTAATCTAAATTACTTTAAAATCCCCAATTATGTTGTCTATACAACAAATCATCCAGACGGCACTGCACACGCCGGCACTGCAATCATCATTAAATCAGCTATTAAACACTACGAAGTACAAAAATATCAAAAAGAACAAATTCAAGCCACAAACATTACAGTAGTACTAAACAACAAAGAGGTCATCATTTCAGCGGTTTACTGCCCACCCAAACATTCTATTAAGAAAGAACAATTTCAATCCTTGGACCCAGATTTATAGTAGGAGGTGATTTTAATTCAAAGCACCAGGAATGGGGATCTAGAGTGACTCTAACCCGTGGCAGAAATTTACTTTCCGCAATGGGAGAAAATAACCTACAACACCTCTCAACTGGAGAACCGACATACTGGCCATCGGACCCCCAAAAAACTCCAGACTTAAAAACGTTTGTGTGTGTGTAACGAGAAGGAACAATACTAGTTATAAGCAAATGGGTAGTTTTCAATGTAAGGATAATCTAATTGGTTGATTTTGTCCACATGACTAGAAAAGAGTTAATTTAATTGGATCACTAATTTCACAAAGAATTTTCTATCTAATGTCAGATAAAACCAAGCTCTGTAGACTAGTGGTTACCACGTCTGCTTAGCATTCGGAAGGTTTTTAGGTGGTTTTCTTGAGTCAAGAGAACACTTTCTCTGAGACGAATGACGGGGCAGTACTTCTCCACCCCTGGCCTCTCATCCATTCTACACCCCTCTTTTCTCTCACCCGTCCTATAATTCCTGTTTTTGGCTGAAGTGGGACGCAAGATCCCTATAGTAGCCTGCCCCCAGTTGGGGAATTGAAATGACCCTGAACCTTTATCGTCACTTGTCAGAAAACTAACTGAAAGTCTGTAGAGCAATATATAAAAAGATGTATACTCTATTCACTATCGTCCCAGATTGTCAAAAATGACGTTTTATGGTAGCACTGTTGGTTTTTTGTTACTACTAGGTTGTAGGTTGGACAACGTAAAAGCGTAATTTTTAAAATTTGCGTTTTTGTTACCTGGCAACTTTTATTTATTTTTGCTTAAGTCAGTTTGAAATAAAAAATATTTTGATTTAACCATAACCTATAATTTATAGTTTTGACATTAGTAACTTAATAATTAATTGTTTTCTAGTTACCCATAGCTTGACTTAAAAGTATTAACCATGACATAAATGATTGTTTTTAATTGGATTTTGACATTGACAATCCGGGACTATAGTGAATAAGATTGATAAATGAATTCAATCAAAAGTCCACCACACAAATTATTTTTTTGCACTCCTCTATTAAAAATCAAGTGACTACGCACGGAACCAACGATCGGAAACGTCAAATTTACAATCATTCTCGTTTTTTACCGCACTAATGCTTGCAACGAGCACAGAGATTTTTCTCGTTTAAAAAATAATTTAAAAGTAGATTATTGTATCAAATCCGAAGTTTATAATAAAAAAATGCATTTTACAACTTTTATTAAGATAATACAGCAGAAATACTCTCAAAATAATTAAAAATCATTGCAAGCCAAGTCAGCGCCATCTGTGAGAAATTCTATAATACAGAGTCCTGTCACTCGGATTTCCACCTAACCAAAAAAAAAGTGAAAACGATGTACCCAGGTAAATACAAAATCATATAATATTAATTATTGTTTTCTTTATCATGGTTATAAATGTTTATATTTAATGTGCAATTTTCGCAGGTAGAAATAGAAATGCCCGGACATCTTATGGTGTTTTCATTTGTAAGGGCCTTACTTATATATGCATTAGCGACATGGCTAGTATTTGACCCTGAGGGACCTGACTCGGACAAAGTTTCTGCCACTTGAATTTTATTTATTAAAGATTCTTGAATGTAGCCTTCCGCAACTGCGGAGGATTTCCATCCACCATGACGTTTAATTGAAAGAAAGTTACTTCCTTTGTTTGCCAACAATGTTGCGCTGCTTCTGCGAAAGCAGTGCCCCGTATACTCGTGAGGATTTTGCAACTTTAAGTAAGTTGCAATGAAAGATGGTACTTTCCCAATAGTATTTACACCAACAGGTAAATTGACACATTTACCAGAACGGTATGTAAGGAAAAATCTGTCATTATTTTTGACTAACAACCTTATTTTTAAAAACTGAGTAATAATTTCAACCCATTCATTTTTCGTTATAGCAAATTCTCTTTTAACATATGTTTTTGTTTCAGGAACAGAAACTAGAATGATATCATCTTTAAAAACAATATCCTTAATCAACATTTTGCAAAGTTCTCCTCTGCGGCATGCTCCAGAAATGCCAATAACCAACACTGTCTGTAAATGAATGTTAGATGTGAGGACCATGTTCAAATAAATAAAAAATAATTACCTTCATGAGTAAATATTCTTTGTTTGGTGCATTTATTAAGAATTTTGTGATATGTTCATCATCAAGAACTTGAGATTTCTTAGGACAACGATGTTCGGTTTTCCTTTTTAAAAGGGCTATTAATTTCGGATATTTTGAAATGTCAACATTATTTTTAATGTTTAAACAAGACTTTAACATGCTGTATATTGACCATAACGACTTCTTATGTTCGCTTATTTCTTGAAAATAGGCCAGTAAAACATTTTCAGTATGATTTTTTATTTTTTTCACTTCACACCATTTAACATATGAATTATATGTATTTTCATACCTGTGTCGAGATTTTATTGGCAATAAATTATTCTCAGCTACATTTGCTGTGTTTCTAATTTCGGGTGGTGTACATTCCAAGTCTTCTTCATCCGAAAACATGCTTGAATTGTTCTTTTACTCAAAAGTTTGTCGACCAAAACTTGACAGTTATTTAAATGATCAGATAGTTACCTACATTATCGACATCAACGCACCGACTTGATTTTTTCCGACAAATTAAAGGCGAATAATTTCTATATTTATATTTTTCGGCATTGTGGAGGATCCGTGCAAAAAATAATATACAAGACACGTGCGGGAACAGTTTTGCTTTATTCGTGCGACATTCTTCAACTCGTGCGCTACCGCGCACTCGTATAAAAACTGTCGCACTCATATGCAAAACTGCTGTTCCCGCACTTATCATGTAAATAACTATTAATTTTGAAAAAATCAAACTTCGACTAATTAATTTCTGGATTCGCCGATTTATAATATTCGCTATAATAGTTTACCCTACATTGAAAATGCATCCATCTGTTAATAATAAATTGCTGGCTCAGATAAAGTACACATGAAACTCAAATCTCAGGTCTTGGGTTCCTAATTTCAATCGAATTTTAAAAACTGGCTCAGACGCCACTGCAAAAGTGATTTGAAATTCAATTCGAACCGTACTGCGCCGGTGCAGATAAATTGACAGATAAACTGACCCACATAATTCAACTTACGTTGTGCGCCTGCGTTTTGAAATGTTAAAAGGTTTTAATGAGCAATTTGATCAGATAAGTTTTTAATTTCGCGCCTTCAATCGGCGTCACTAAGGTCTTTTGTTTTCCAGGCTAAAACCGCGATTAACTTGTTCCAAAAGGACGCTTCCATGCAATTGTTATTCTTAACTTCAAAATTTGGACTTAAAATGGAAATCCTGAAGACGTAGCTGCTCATGGACAGGAACAATAGCTGGATTTCGGTTCCGCAGCTCGTGTTTTAGGTAAGGTATCACTTTCCCTGCTTTTTGCGCCGGTTAATTTTGGCAAATGCACTAACCTTACTTTCTTTCGGATGCTGCCTTGGAGACCTCTTCTATGGTGGCTGCGCTGTTTGTTGAGCCCCCTGGATGCTGAGACGGATGTGCGGAGTCTTGTAGACCTCGGCCGGACCTGCTGCTACCCTATATCAGCCTCTAGAAAGCCGCAGAACACTTGCTCGGGATGCTGGGACGACTGCCGTTGGAATCGGAGGAGGTGGCCGACAAAAATTAGTTTTATATCGTAGAAATCGCCACCTTTACTTTCACTGATGCAACACAAATTTCTCTACACACTGGTGATATTTTAAACCCAATATTTTTATGTTTACTATGAGAAAACTTAATAAATTAGTAGAGCAAAAACTGGCATGTCAAGAATAATTTGTATTTCAATTGTTTGTGACCAAGCTTCTTATAAACAATAAAGCATCTAAATTCGAACTGACAGGATATAAACTGGGTACAAATTAACAACTTCCAACAATAAATTCAAATTTTACAATACATTTTGTGACATTTCTTACAACTAAAATAAATGTTTTTCAAATTCTTCTTTAAAAACGTCTCTTATCGCCACTCACTTCGTTTTATTATAACTGTCTTGTCGCGCACGTCACTCTATTGATTAACTATTTACACTAACTTTGTTCATTTCCTGTTAATGTGTGATTTTCTTCATTAATTAAATAATGTATCCTTTTCCCCAACTTTTATATTAATCTTGGTTGCATGTTCTATTTTAGAATTTTTTTCTGGATTGTGCTCTATTGCACCATGTTCCATTCATTTATCCTCTTCTCTTACCTTTTTTAAAAAAGCTCATAACACATGTCTTTATGTAATTATTATTTTAATAGCTAACGCTTCATTTTAAGCTGTGCATATTTTGAACTATTGTGCCAGTTTTAACAAATTTTTAGGTTCTGTTTCTACATTGCCCAAACCTTTTACATTATAGTCCAGAGAAATTAGACATTGCACTTCGGAAAAATTCCCGGAAAGCTGGATTTTGGTATGAGCCTTGATATTGTGGTTCTAAACAAAATGTCAAAAGTCCTCATCGATCCGAGTGCCGCTAAAAATTTTAAGGGGGGGCAAAGGTCACCAAAAACGGTATTTCGTGAATATCTCGTTAACAGTCACTTTCACAGGAAAAATATTAATTATCAAATTTGTAGCTTATGAAATTTATAACAATAAAGATATCATGACTTTTATTCGTAAAAGTAACCGTTTTGGAGATAATTCGATTTACAGAGTTGTAACGATAGATGCACTCCTCAATGGCATGTATATCTCATTGGAGTTGCGACTTGAAATATTCCCGAATTTCCTTGTTTCAGAGCCCATAAAAATAGAAAGAAACACATATATAGTACACTGTAGTCTAGATAGAGAAGGAATGTGCTCCGAAAAGTTCCCCTCCGTTGTTATAAAACCTCAAGGGACATCTGCTTGCCATTCGTGTAGGTGCATAATGGTATATTATGTTATTAGGAGCAAAAATTATACTTTATTTGGCGTATCTGGACTGTTTATCTGTCTCAAGCTTGGCAGATAATTACAGCCGAGCCACATAAAGATACTTTTGTTCCGAATAACATATAGTATTTTTTCTTCAAACGTTTATAACAAATTATTTAAGAAATTTTAAGAAACTTGGAAATATTTTAAGGTAGAGGATTGGGTAGACTGATAAATGTAGGGTGCTTTGGAGAGCGTCACTATGACTACACTATAAACAATGTTGTGAACAAAATCCGAAAAAATACTTTATCTCGTCAGTCTTGCTTAAATGTAACACCCGATATAAATGACGTCGATACTTGCGACTCCACTGAAGATGTAGATCCATCACGTTTCCTGACTGAATGGAACTATGGAAATAGAGAAGACAGCAGAAGAACAAGAAGAAGAAGAAGAAGATGATGATGAAGAGGAAAGCATACCGATGAAATAGAGTCTTAAGATGAATACTAATAACTCCTTTTTTGAATCCAAAATTGATTAATGAACAAGTTCATAATAATTTTTTTTAAATAAACATTTTTCAAACAAAAATAAACGTGGAATATACCTACTGGAGACACCACATGAAAAAAAACGCACCTTGTACTCTACCTTGAAGGTGGTGTGGAAAGGAGTGCACCTTTCAACTCTGTAAATCGAATTATCTCCAAAACAGTTACTTTTACGAATAAAAGTCATGATACCTTTATTGTTACAAATTTCATAAGCTACAAATTTGATAATTAATATTTTTCCTGTAAAAGTGACCGTTAACGAGATATTCACGAAATACCGTTTTTGGTGACCTTTGCCCCCCCTTAAAATTTTTAGCGGCACTCGGATCGATGAGGACTTTTGACATTTTGTTTAGAACCACAATACCACGGCTCATACCAAAATTCAGCTTTCCGGGAATTTTTCCGAAGTTTTGCTTTTATTTTGTCTAATTTCACTGGACTATTATGTTTTAAAATTATTTTACTGACTCCAGTACATGAAAATTGAGCTTCAATATTTTTCTATTAATTCAATTACTTTCAATGTTAATGGCCAAGTTTCGCCATTGTGGTTATGATTTGATAAATTATACGGAATTTCTCAGTTGTATGCATTACCTTAACTCTGTGCTTTAGTGACATTATTTTTAATTTCTTTGCATTGCTATCAGAGCTGAGTAGAGGGGTAAATACCACTGCAGTATATATCAAAGTTTGCTTCTTGTTTGCAGAGCACAAAAATTTTCGTGTCATGTTGACTTTTGACAAGTCCAATAAATTAAAACTTCTGCAGTTCGTGCTAAGAAATTTAAGTGGTGCAACAGTTTCCCAGAGGCAAGAGTATGGGGCTTCACGGACATATTCGTGGAGGGCAGAGCAGAAGGACAAAAAGCCACCGTCCCACTTCCAGCGGCTAAAAAAAATGATGCGCCACTACTGGTACGTCCTAATCCCGGTGCATGCAATCAACTCAGGGATTTGGTTTGGATGTTGCTATTATGTAAGTGAGCAGTAGGTATTTTAACAGTAGACGCGTTTAACCTTACCTCGAAACACCTGCATTCCAGGGGGTTTGACGTGCGCAACCACCTGGAGAAATGGAAGGTGAAGCAGGAAATTATCGATTACCTGACACACTCGAACATGGGCACCCTGACCTTAACCATCGCCTTGTTCAAGTTGCTGACTCCGTTTAGGTTTGCCATGACCCTGGTGGGCACTACTACGGCCATACAGTATTTTTCTAAAATTGGCTGGATAAAGCCAGCCAAAAATCCATTTAAGAGGAAAAAAAAGTGTTAGTAGCGTGTGAAAATTATTTAAAATGGAGTAAAAATACAATTATTTAGTCATTTATTTTCTATTATTTAAAAGCACATTAAAATGGAATGGATTTATATCTTACATTTTGTATTTAAAACATTTAAAACACATCGACATGTGAAATTAAAACCAAACATGTATCACAGTAGTAGTAGTAGTAGAACCCATTATCCCCTTAAGGGGCATAGGGTGTTGATATAGTTTTTCCAGTCCTTCTTCACGCGAGCCAGTTGTTCAAGTTGTGATATTGACCTATTAGTCTCTTTTGCAACTGTTCTTCGCCATGTAGCCCTTGGCTGGCCCCTTTTCCTGTAGCCCTGCGGATTCCAGTACAAAACACTTCGACTAATCACCTTCCTGTCCTTCCTTAGCGTGTGCCCAAGCCACCCATATTTCCTCCTTTTTATATCGGTACTTATACCCACTTGGTCAGTTCGTCTCCATAGTTCCTCGTTACTGACGACATTTGGCCACCAAATTTTCAGGATATTACGTAAACATCTATTTACAAAGACTTGTAACTTCTGCTTTATCACATTTGTCATCGACCAAGATTCAGCTCCATATAGCAGCACTGGTTTCACGATAGAATTAAACACTCTCACTTTAGTCTTTATAGTTAAGTTACTTGCACGCCATATATTATTTAGCCTAATGAACACGCTTCTAGCTTTATTAATTCTGGTTGCCACATCTTTCTGGACACTGTTTTCTGCCGCCATCACGCTTCCCAAGTACGTAAACTCATCTACACGCTCTATTTGTTCACCTTCCACCCTGATGCTCTGGGGAGCATCCACATTTATACACAATAATTTGGTCTTCTTTCTGTTTATTTGCAGCCCTACTTTCTTTGATTCCATCACTAATTTGTCTAATTTTTCCTGCATGTGACGTCCGTTGTGTGACAGCAAGCACAAATCATCGGCGAAGTCAAGATCTTCTAGAGTCCCATTTAGTTTCCATCTTATTCCTCTTTTTTCGCTGTCGACACTTTTTCTGAGAACTTCATCCAACACTAATATAAATAGTATGGGTGATAGGATACAACCCTGCCGTACTCCAGTAGTTGATCGAAAGGCTGTTGATAAATAACCCTTATCTGCTACTCTGCACTCGTAATCGCTATAACCTGCCTTAATTAGTTTAATTATTTTCATGGGTATGCCTCTATTTCTCAGAGTGGCCCATATGCATTCCCTATTCAGGCTATCGAAAGCTTTTTTATAATCGATAAAGGCTAAGTACAGTGGTGCATTGTATTCGATTGCCTGCTCTATTATTATTCGTAGTGTTATTATGTGATCCGCACATGATCTACAGGCTCTAAACCCGCATTGCTCTTCACGCAGCTGTTCTTCTATTACTGGCAATATTCTATTTAGTATAATTCTATAAAAGATCTTACTTGCAACACTGAGCAGGGTAATGCCTCTCCAATTATCGCATTTCTTGAGATCGCCTTTTTTTGGCAGTTTAATGATTACCCCTTCCTTCCAGTCCTTAGGAAATTTTTCCTCTTTCCAAATTTTCTCCAACAGTGGTTTCAGTAATTTCACAGAAGCAGCTGTGTCTATTTTTAGTATTTCCGCTGTTATCTGATCTATGCCCGGCGCTTTACCCTTCTTTGCATGTTGTATTGCATTCAGAACTTCATCGTCAGTTGGTGGGTCGACACTTACGTTAAGTTCAGATCCGTACGGTACAAGTTCCTGAATTTCTACATTTACTTCTTGCTCCATGTTTAGCGTTTCTTTGAAATACTCCAA
This sequence comes from Agriotes lineatus, assembly GCA_940337035.1. Classification (NCBI taxonomy): domain Eukaryota; kingdom Metazoa; phylum Arthropoda; class Insecta; order Coleoptera; family Elateridae; genus Agriotes; species Agriotes lineatus. The sequence goes on along the minus strand of CALNHX010000752.1, from coordinate 263,721 downwards.
CCACCGCTCCAATTGCTGTTCATCTGTGCACAGTAGTTTTCCCTCTTTGCTCTTTACAGTCGAGCTTACGGTTCTAGAGCTACTTAATTTCCTCATATTTGCAAATAGTTCTTTGGTGTCTCCTTTATTCGATGCCTCTTGTGCTCTATCAGCTATGTCTTCTACATACTTGCATTTATCATTTCTAACTGCTTTCTTAATGATCTTGCTGAGGCTCTTGTATTGCTCTTGTAATTGTTCCTGCTTTTCTATTCTCTTTTCGGCTAGCCTCCTTATTTTGACTTTCCTTCTTTCTCTAATCCTGTCCCATGTATAGTCACTCATCCAGTGTTTTCTGTTTTCTATTTTTCTAGTTCCCAACGTTTTTTTGCATGTATCTAAGAAAACTTCTTTACACTCATGCCACACTTCTTCTACTGGTTTGTTATAGTCTATTTTTGTACCTTTATCCACTAACGCCTCTGTAAAATTTTGCTTTATTTTTGTATTGCTAGCTTTGTCTGTATCATATTTAACGTGTCCCGTTCTTTTTCTTTCTTTCTTTTGCATTTCTGTTTCTAAGAAAACTTTGGCCACTACCAGATAATGGTCCGATTCCACATCTGCACCCCTCTTGTTCCTTGTATCCAACAGTAGTCTATTCCACTTTTGTTTGATGCAGATGTGGTCTATTTGGTTTTGTATAGTTTGACCCGGGAACACCCAGGTGACCTTGTGACATTCCCTATGTTTAAATATCGTTCCTCCTATTTGTAAATTGTGTAATCCGCAGAGCTCCATAAACAGTTCACCATTTTCATTCCTTTCTCCCATTCCTTGTGTGCCCATGACGTTTTCGAAGTCTTCATTTTTTCTTCCCACTTTCGCATTAAAATCTCCCATTAAAATTAGTATATCGTCATTATTTATATTACTCAATGTTCGATTAAGTGAATCGTAGAAATTCTCTTTTTGCTGGTACTCTGCAATTTCCGTGGGTGCATAACATTGTACTATCGTTATGTAAGTGAGCAGTAGGTATTTTAACAGTAGACGCGTTTAACCTTACCTCGAAACACCTGCATTCCAGGGGGTTTGACGTGCGCAACCACCTGGAGAAATGGAAGGTGAAGCAGGAAATTATCGATTACCTGACACACTCGAACATGGGAACCCTGACCTTAACCATCGCCTTGTTCAAGTTGCTGACTCCGTTTAGGTTTGCCGTGACCCTGGTGGGCACTACTACGGCCATACAGTATTTTTCTAAAATTGGCTGGATAAAGCCAGCCAAAAATCCATTTAAGAGGAAAAAAAAGTGTTAGTAGCGTGTGAAAATTATTTAAAATGGAGTAAAAATACAATTATTTAGTCATTTATTTTCTATTATTTAAAAGCACATTAAAATGGAATGGATTTATATCTTACATTTTGTATTTAAAACATTTAAAACACATCGACATGTGAAATTAAAACCAAACATGTATCACAGTACACAATTACTATTATTAACAGTAAATGGAAACTGATAAATAATTGTTACGAAGCTAAAAGCTTTGAGTGTCCACAATAAAGAACCAAACTTAATAGTTATAAAAATTCAAGTAAATAATTTAATAATGTACAATGTTACACTGTGACATTGCACCATATTGCGAGATTGCTATTATTACAAGTCCTAGTCCTCGGGGTGTCGTTTTAAAGCGGAACAATTCTCCTAAATCCGTTTCTAAGCATGTACAAAACAATGGCTGTTTTCTTACAAAAGTAAAAATGTGGCTGGCAGGCACGTTGCATTTGCGGTAATTTTAGGGGTTATGCTGCTGTCCTAGCCCAATAACACGCTCTGGAAGGAGCGACAACCTCTAGTTTCTACACGAACCTTTCCTAGGGTATCTTCTATTACTTTTTGCACAGTTTTTGGCTACGAATTGCTATTACCACTAAACTGTTGCAGCTGTGGGTTCATGGTTAGGCTTTTATTGTTCCTTGATATGTAGCAAAATAATTTTGAATTTGGCATTCTTTGAGGTGCAATATGGAAAAATTTACAACATAATTAAAATATTGGGCTGGTTTGATTTTGGTGAGGAATGTTCAGAACGTAAGAGTACAAAATCTGCTTCGTGCAGGCTGTAGATTTACTTCGCGGCAGATACGTGGCATCAATGGTAATAAAAAATGAGCTGGATAACTACAAGCACTTGTTTAGATCCATCAAATTACAGTTTATAAAATAAAAAAGCATTACAATAATTAACTACAGTGTTAGGACTATCGATTAAAAAAATAAATTAGAGTTGAGCGATCCAAGTTTCCAAAATGCGAAGGAAACAACGAAATAACACGCGATAAGACGGAATAGAAAGATGATTTTTGAGGTTAGGTTACACAACATCATTCTGGGCTCGTAAACTAGCACAGTATATAAAAAGTGCGAGTTTTGTAATATTTTCAATGCTATTATTCTATTTATAGGCATAAAAATATTTGAGTTACTATAATTAGGCATAAAAACATAATTCGATTGTCTAAAACACTTCCAAATGGATGAATCAATTGGCCAGATTCACAAACTGTATATTTTAATTAATAATTCGTTCATCAAAAATTAGTCATATATGAATATACAATTTTTTTAAAATGTTTTTGATTAATGAATCCTTTAACCTGATGTACCCAACAACGTGGCGTTCCCATTCGCCGGATTCCATTTCGGCAGATTGTAGGGTGCGTGTCATATAACGAAATTCGGCAATGTACTGTGTCTCATTCTAGCCTGTTTAGGTTAGTTGCAGTCTTTGATAATTTTTTTTTACTACCACGGCTGGTGTTGTCCCCACGATCAGCATAGTGTCCTTGATCTTAATATCCGGCAAAATGCATTTCGGTCAAGACTTCTAGCGAATCAAATTCCGGCGTGATGGATTCCGGAGAATGGAAAAGAAGCCCTTGAAACAAGTTCGATTGGGTAGAGCGGTATGGCGGCATACATAGCAACTTATCAGTGTGCCCTAGATAAAACGGATTGATTCTACTAAATAAGGGTTGACAGTTATCCCTGCATACAATCAACCTTCCTAAATTTCGTTTGGTTTAGAATAGGTAGGTGAAAAACATAAATTTTATATTTTGTTTTATTGTTGGAAGTAGAAGTTAGCTGGAATCAAGTATTTTGACAGTTTTTAAAGAGATGGTTAAATTTTATATAAAAGTTGCATTGCTATTCTGATTTTAAATAGAACAAAACAGGAGTGGGAGCCCCTGCATTGAGCATTCTTACCTGAGACGCGCTTTTGAAAAGCTAAAATAAAAAGCCACAGCTGCAACATTGGCCTCCTCTTAATCATCTTACACTAAAGCCATTATTGAGCAAACACGACACTGTCTCGTCATCAAGAAATCCTATTGGCGAAACTAAACTCTATTAATTTAATACTGCACCTCTACAAGCATGCCTATCACATCCGCTGAAAGTGTTAGCATTGACAATGGCAAATTCTAATGACACATTCAGCACCGAAAATGGCGGCCATCTCCACAGAATCTTTCCTTACTTCACTAATGCTCAACGCGCACGTAAGCGAGTCGACATTCTAAATTCTACCAAATGCAACCTTACACTACAGGATACTAAGATTCGTCGAGACCGATTTCCATTTAACCTGTGTATTGGTAGGTGGCAGCTACGGGGTGCATCTGCCGGGGGGTGTGCTGCAGGCGCTGTATGTGGCAGCTCCGGCACATCAGGCGGCCGTTTAGAGGGTAACACCTTTTGTCCGGCTCGTCGGTGAGCTGCATGCCACACTCCTCGCACATGTAGCAATCTACATGGAAGTCTTTGTCCATCGACACCACGCGTACCGTTTCTTCTGTTCCCTCCACTGGAGTGATTCCTGTGAAAGGGTAATAATAGTGACGTGTTATGATGGCTGCGCTATAGACGTACCTTTACCACATAGGGCACACTTGGGGGCGAACATTCGATGGTAGTCGTTGACGCAGTATATTTTATTGTCAACGTCCACGGTGAATGGGACACCATCTAAGCACTCGTTGCACATGCAGCACCTGAAGCAGCCTGGGTGGTAAGATTTTCCCATGGCTTGGAGAATCTAAAGATACAAGTATAATATTATTTAAAAAATGCATAACGATAAATCCCAAGGAAATAACACCATTCTAACCTCTACAATGCATGGCGATAAATCAATTGGTAATGTTACAAGAAAGCCGGAAGTAGTGCTGTTTTATAAAAGTACAAAATCTGGAGTAGACACATTTGACCAAATGTGTCATTCTTCAACAGTCACAAGAAAGACTGATTCGAGTGCAAACACTGGTGCCGAACGGCTGTGTAGTTCGCTCCGTTATCAGTGTCTTACAGCTGACCTTAAAACTATCTTTATAGTCAAACTGTGAGTACATTCAAATATTTTTCATTTAAATTTGCTAATACGCAACACGCTAATGCGTGTGAAATGTCGCTTCAAGCGCAATCAAAGCGCAAATCAGACGAGCTAACTCCACCTTTAAATGAGGTGCAAAAACGCTACATGTGGGCAACAGAAGACCTATTACCTAAAAACAAATTCTACACCCATCAAATAATGTAGTCGAACCCACGGCTGAGGAAAACGTCAATACCAAAGAAGATCAAACCAATAGCAAGCCAAAAGTGCCACCAATTTATATGTAGAACGCGATTAATCATAAAGCCTTGATAGAGGACATTAAAACAGTAACAACAGGCCCATTTACAACAATGTGCAGTACTAATTCCCTATGCATTAACCTAACAGTTGAAGATGACTATCGTAAACTTACCAAATATTACACCGATAACAAAATCCAATACCACACATTTCAAAACCCCAACAAGCCTTTATCTGTTGTTATTAAAAATGTACCGCTGTCATTAACCACCAAGGAAATCGAAGAACCATTAGATAAATTGCCTATTATTAATATTACCCCATTACTAACCCGGGATAAAAAACCTATTCCCGTATGCGCAGTATTGCTGATCAATAACGACGCAGCCAAACAAATTTACCAACTAAAACAACTGTACCACTCAATAGTAACTGTTGCAACGAGGAAAAAAACCAACCAACTTACCCCAGTGTCATCGATGCCAGAGTTACGGGCACTCTAAAAATTGTTGCACTCTTCCCCCGAGATGTGTGAAATGCGCTGGCAATCACAACCATACAAACTGCAAAAAATTGAACAAAGAGAAGCCAAAATGTGTAAACTGTGGAGGCAACCATGCAGCGAGCTACCAGGGATGCACCCATCACATGGAGCTTCAACAAAAACGTATAAGAAATAGGCCCCTTCTAAACAACCCACTTGTTAATTCTGCACAAACCTACGCCAACAGAACCAAAAACGTCCTAAACACTAATGCTACTCCAACCCTTCCCTCCGAGCATTCTCAAACAGCAAATATTATCAAATCCCTCCTAGAATTAATAACGCCCTATCTTCCTCTAATCAAAGATTCCATTATCAATTCAATGTTACCATTACTGCTTAATGGACCGTAACACATCTAAACTTATTGATAAATTAACAATCCTTAATTGGTATTCCAATGGTATCGTTAGCCAACGTTCACTTTTCATAGCATTCCTAGCCAGATACAACATCGACGTGGCATGTATTACCGAAACTCATCTAACCGAAAATGACACATTCAAAATACCCGGATATTGTACATACCGAAAAGACAGAAACGCCAGGATTGCATCGGGGGGTGTTGCAGTCATTGTCAAACGAAAACTCGAACATTCAAAACTTCTTGATCTACATACTATCAGCCTAGAAGTCACTGGAGTTAAAATAAAACTCAGTAACCAAAGCCAACTCATAATCTTAAGTTCCTACAGACAACCTAATAAAAAACTTTTTGAAGACCATCTAAAACAGTTGTTCGATACAACCGAACAAACGCTAATCGTAGGTGACCTTAATTCAAAGCATACACTATGGGGTTGCCGTGCAACCAACCCCGAAGGCATCAAACTTGAGCAGCATTCTACTAAATACACTTTTCAAATCATGATTCCAGACGAGTACACATATTATCCGTATCGTGTTGATCATCAACCAGATGTTCTGGACACCGTGTTGCAAAAAAAACTTCTCCAAACAGATAAACCAAAGGGTAATACCCAAACTAAATTCCGACCACTTACCAGTCTTAGTGTCCTTTCTAACCATACCCCAAGTAAGGCAACTTCCCATTAAACTAATCAACGGACCAATTAACTGGGACACATTCCAAATGCAACTAGATGCAAATCTTAAAAGGCTTAATAACCAAAACACCGCAGAGGATGTAGAAGCAACGGTAACAGACATTACTCACTCAATAACTGAAGCAGTCATCTCTTCAGTTACAACCACAACTAAACGCCCATGCTATGACTACAATCATCCCCCAAACAATATAATCAATCTAATTAAAGAGAAGAGCCAAGCAAGAAGGCAGTGGCAACGAACACGAAACCCTGTAATCAAACAACTACTAAACAACCTTATACACCAAATCAAAAGGGAGCTGGACGTGTACAAAATTGAGTCATACAAAAAATACATCTCCGATATCGGCTCGGGTAACCCAGGGATGTGGAAAACCACCAAACGAATTCTAAATCAACATGACGAACTACCTACTCTTATCGCTGGAGCAGACACATTTACCACAGATGCTGAAAAATCCGAAGCGTTTGCCTCTCATCTCGAAAAGGTATTCACACCATCCAACCTCTGCAACCCAGCGCAGGCACTTAATGTGATTAACCACGTCGAGAGAAATCCTCCCACTCCTGAAAACATCGAACCAACATCACCCAGAGAAATAGCCCAAGTCATAGCAGCTTTACCTACACGGAAAACACCCGGATGTGATCTTATACCCAATACAGTACTTAAGAAATTAACCAAGAAAGGTCTAGCATACCTAGCAACTCTGTTTAATGTATGCCTTCAAAAAGGCTACTTCCCCACGAAATGAAAGAAAGCGCACATACTCATGTTCGCCAAGTCGGGCAAAAACAAAAACGACATCAACAGTTACAGACCTATAAGTCGTTTAACCACCCTGTCCAAAGTTCTCGAACAAATCATCTACACCAGACTACTGAAAGACATCGAAACACTTCATACCCTGCCACCCTCCCAATTTGGCTTTAGAAGAGGACACTTTACATGCTACCAACTTCAACGAGTCAGTGAAATCATCGCAACTGGCTTTGAAAACAAAAATTACACCACAATGATCCTGCTCGATGTAGCACAGGCCTTCGACAGGGTCTGGATAGAAGCCTGAAGAAAAAGATTCTGAACCTGAACATACCCAGTTACCTGCAAACAATCATCTTCCCTGCAAAATGACAAACTAAGATATTCGCACTGAAGCGTATTGACAACCCACCTAACATTGAAATAAGCAGAGTTATCTTACCATGGAACCCAAAGGACCGTGCCATCAAATACCTTGGAGTTCATTTAGACAGTCGTCTAAACTGGAGTTACCACATAAACCAAAAGCTCTCGCAAGGTAACAATAGACTAAGACAACTTCACCCTCTGATCAATCGGAAGTCCTCACTCAAACCTGAATGTGCTATGCTGTTATACAAGACCCTACTACGACCATTAATACTGTATGCTAGCCCGGTCTGGCTCAACACATCTAAAACCAATATGCTGAAATTGCAGCGATTTCAAAATAAGATTCTTCGAACTGCTGTAAACGCCCCTTGGTACATCCGTAACGATCAACTCCACTTTGAATTGGGTGTATCGACAATCCAAGACTTCATGTTAAAAAGTGCTAAAAATTTCTTCATAAATGCAAGTGCGTGCGATGGTGTAGTGTTTTTCAACCTGTCATAAAAACATACATACCCGATTAAAACGCAAAATGCCGCAAGATCTCATAGCTCTTGAAGACGATAGTGACTAAGCTAATCCTTAACAATAATTTTTAAAAATATTATAAATTCAATTGATTCGTCTAAGACGTTAGTATAGTCTTGTAATTATGTATTCTTGTCATTTACTAGCTAGATCCTCAATGTCATGTATAACACCTGTATGTTGATCTGACAATACACGATATTAAAAAAAAACAAAGAAAGACCAGACGATAGCCGTTGAGAGTGTTTTATAGTATGTTGGATGGTGGTGCTATTAATGCTCATTGCATTTTCAAAGAAGTACGCAAGAATAGTTTAACCAAAGAAATTTTTTTAAAAATCTGTGTTATCAGCTCTGTATTAGAAAACAAGACTATTAAAAAAAACATGCCCATTATCCTCACAACTACTATACGAGATATCCTTGGTCAAAACTGCACTGAACCTGTCACGGCCCAATATGTAAATAGTGGTGGACGCTGCAGCATTTGTCCATGCAGCAAGAACAAGAAGGGAAGAAATATGTATGTGTGAAGTGTAAGTAATTTGTAAAAACTGTTTAACGTAGATATTAGTACCTGATAAGTTCCTTAAATTTAAAAATTAATTTAGAATGTAAGTTTTTATTCATACTCATAAATAAATATTTTAACAGATTTAACTTCCGTTTATGCTTTAATATGCATTTATGCAGTCAAAATTATCTTCCAGATAAAGGCGTATAGTAAATTTAAGGTGCCTCCTGGACTCTGCCTCGGCGGGTCGAACAAGAAGCCATTCTCAAGACCATCCAGCACAAAGCCACTCCAGCCTCAAAAGAGGCTACCCAGGATCCAGCGCTCAACTGCCTATCCTGGACTCTGCCTCAGCGGGTCGAACAAGAAGCCATTCTCAAGACCATCCAGCACGAAGCCACTCCAGCCTGAAGGAGGCCACCCAGGATTCAGTGCTCAACTACCTATCCTGGACTCTGCCGTTTGTGGACCACTCCCTATCTTGGACTCTGCCTCGGTGGGTCAAACAAGAAGCCATTCTCAAGGCCATCCAACACAAAGCCACTCCAGTCTGAAGGAAGCCACCCAGGATCCAGCGCTCAACTGCCTATCCTGGACTCTGCCGTTTGTGGACCACTGCCTATCCTGGACTCTGCCTCGGTGAGTCAAACAAGAAGCCATTCTCAAGGCCATCCAACACAAAGCCACTCCAGCCTGAAGGAAGCCACCCAGGATCCAGCGCTCAACTGCCTATCCTGGACTCTGCCGTTTGTGGACCACTGCCTCTCCTGGACTCTGCCTCGGCGGGTCAAACAAGAAGCCATTCTCAAGGCCATCCAACACAAAGCCACTCCAGCCTGAAGGAAGCCACCCAGGATCCAGCGCTCAACTGCCTATCCTGGACTCTGCCGTTTGTGGACCACTGCCTATCCTGGCCTCTGCCTCGGCGGGTCGAACAAGAAGCCATTCTCAAGACCATCCAACACAAAGCCACTCCAGCCTGAAGGAAGCCACCCAGGATCCAGCGCTCAACTGCCTATCCTGGACTCTGCCGTTTGTGGACCACTGCCTATCCTGGACTCTGCCTCGGCGGGTCGAACAAGAAGCCATTCTCAAGACCATCCAACACAAAGCCACTCCAGCCTCAAGGAAGCCACCCAGGATCCAGCGCTCAACTGCCTATGCTGGACTCTGCCGTTTGTGGACCACTGCCTATCCTGGACTTTGCCTCGGCGGGTCAAACAAGAAGCCATTCTCAAGGCCATCCAACACAAAGCCACTCCAGCCTGAAGGAAGCCACCCAGAATCCAGCGCTCAACTGCCTATGCTGGACTCTGCCGTTTGTGGACCACTGCCTCTCCTGGACTCTGCCTCGGCGGGTCGAACAAGAAGCCATTCTCAAGACCATCCAGCACGAAGCCACTCCAGCCTGAAGGAAGCCACCCAGAATCCAGCGCTCAACTGCCTATGCTGGACTCTGCCGTTTGCAGACAACTGTCTCTTCTGGACATAGTCGTCTACAGGACCTTCCAGCTGCCACTTTTGGACATAGCCGTCTACAGGACCTTTCAGCAGCCACTTCAGGACATAGCCGCTGACGCCCGCTATGTCTGCAGGACTTAGCTGTTTGTTCCCTCCCTTACCACCTCTTCAAGACCGCCCAAGACCAGCTCCAAGCCAAGACCACACCGCCCCCTCCTTGACATCGCCTACTATTCTTGCTCCGGCTACGCCCCAGGCCCTACTCCATTCCTTTTAGTTTGCCTCTTTTCTCTCTTGTAAAATATAGCTTTCTTAGATTAAGAACATTCATTGTACATATCTATGGCTAATATATAATAAACTTTGTTCCAACCAAATCGCCTGTGTAATTCAGAGTAACGCCTCCAGCCCTCTTCGACTGCCGCCATTTTGCGTCGCCACTGCTGAGCAAACCAGAGTCGTGTTACAGTTCTCTTTCCTATTTGTTGTGCAGACTTTATTATTACGTTTTGTAATTGCTCGCATTCGTCTTTTATAGTGTTTTACTTGTTTTTGTAGATCTTCCATGTTGTTTGAGCATCTTTGGTATTTCAGTTTTATTTCTTCATTGTTTAGAGCTTCTATGTTCCATCTCTCTTTCTAATTTTGTTTTGTTGGTGCTTGTTATTGTCTGTGTTACTTTTGCTATAATCAGGAGGTGGTCAGCTCTTTTGTAGGTTCTTATTTTTGTTACCTTGGATGCGTCGATTCTTTGAATTACTAGATGGTCTATCTGGTTTTTTGTGCTTTTGTCAAGACTGCCATATCCTTGATGACTGCACAGTCTACTATTTTTTGTCTGGTATCATTTGCTTCTTCATGTAGGCTTTCTTTGCCTGCAATTTCTATAATCCTATCTTCTCTGCCACATTTTGCATTAGTATCTCCAAAAATTGATTTAACATCATACTTGGGAATCTTGTCTATTGTTTCTTCCGTTTCGTAGAATTCTTTTTTCTCGTTTTCTGCTTGTTCTGTCGGAGCATGTACGTTGATTATAGTTATCGTCCTATATTTCGTTTTTACTCTTATTGTGCTTAATATTTCATTTACGACTTTGTAATATACTACAGTTTTTTTCAGGTGCAGTTTAATAGAAAGCCTGTTCCTAGTTTTTCTTCCCTTCCTTCATTATATCTTTGATGTTTGTTTCTTGAGTGGCTAGGACATCAATATTATATGTCTTGGTTTCGTTCCTATATTTAGATTGGTGTTATATTGCTTTTATTTATTTTTTGTTCCTTTTTCCATATCAATTTTCCTTGCTCATTTCTTATCAAAGTTATGTATTTGAAAAACTGAAAAGGCTCTCCCCTTTTTTAACTAGAGACCAACTGATATCAGAGCACCAATTTGGGTTCAGCAACCATCACTCAACTGTTGAACAGATGCATCGAGCAGGGGGACGTTATAAAAACTAAATCTTTGAGGAAAGAAACTATTGTTCTGCCGTTTTCCTTGACGTTAGTCCGGCCTTCAATAAGGTCCGACTTGACGGATTACTCTTCAATATAAGCAGTATCTACCACACTATACTTGGAAGAAAGATATTATCAGGCTGGCGTTCCACAAGCAAGCAATATTGGCCCGATCCTCTAATCTACTGTTCACAGCCAATCTCCCAACTAATAGCAATGTAGCAACATTTGCAGTCAATACTGCAATCCTTGCCTGTAACCGCTATCTAGTAGTGGCAACTCAACAGCTACAGCGTAACTTAAACGTAAAATGTACAAGTGGTACAGAAAATGGAGAATCCAAATAAACCAAACACAGTTAGTACACATAGGGTTCACGAAAAACAAAGGAGTCATCCCAAGTGTGTCTATAAATGGACAACCAATATAACATGAGGAACCCACTTATGAAATAAAAAAAAAAACTTGGTATAAAGTTGAGAAAATACTACTGGATTTTAGTTCCCAGATCTAAACTCTACCTTTGCAACAAATTACTTGTGTACATAGTAGCGCTGAAACCCATCTGGTGGTACTGAATTCAACTATCGAGCTCTGTAGCAACTTCAAACATTGAAATACTTAGAAGACTTCAGTCTAAAACCTTTTGTGCAATAGCCAGGCTGTCTTATTAAGTCTCGAATAATAGTGAAATACATGAAAATCTAAAACTGCCATCCATAAAAGATAAATATATGGTACAGCGTGATAACTGTAGTCTGTCAGTTTTAAAGGTAAAGGCCAAAATAAATTCAGATCTTGAACAGTAGTCTGAAGTATTACGACACAGAAAGTGTATGAAAGGTGAAAAACCAAGTTGGCAATTAGAAAACGGCGTTAATGTGGCGATTATAAAATCGGCAAAGGTCAGAACGCTAAACAGATCAGCTGTGAGTGCAGCGTGACTACGTTAAGGGCTTCAAAGAACATTAGGATTAGCTTGAATACGGTGGAATAAATGGCCATTAGTGACATACATAAAGCTAAAACATCAACTAGGAGCGATATAATGATATAATAGATAAACATAAAAAGTTCCAGAAGAAATACTTAAAAGAAGCAAATTGTTTAGTAGGATTCCACTAGTGAAACAGCTACAGGAAGAATTTGATGAAAAACCAATAGAACCGGGTAAAATGGAGAACGTTATGGATAAAATGACGGGGAAGTGGATGGAAAAAATTAAAGCCAAGATTAAAATAGGGAATGAAGGAGTCAAAAACAAAATAACGGAGGAATTCTACAAAAGCACTGAAGAGATACATAGATTAAAGGAACTATCAAAAGTACAGGAAGAAATTGATGAGTTGGAATTCAAAGTGGAACTACAGGAAAGAGATTAAAGAAAGAACAATATTGTTATAGAAGGAATACAGGTAGACACAACAAATTGAAGTATTATTAAAGGTGCTAAACAATTCTTAAAGGAAAATCTGGGTGCCACAACAGCCATTACAGACACGTATGCAATTAATGATTTGCAATGTGTGACAACTTTGCAAAATTAGAAGGAAAAACATCTTTAAAAACGCTTTCAAACTGAAAAACAGGGAAATACTATACATTAATAGTGATGTGACAGTAACCGAAGGTAATATTCAGAAGAAAGTGAGAAAAAGGAGAAAAGAAGAACAGCAGAAGTGGTAAGTGTTCCAGTGTTAAGAGCAGTGAAAAGCCAGCATGAAAAACACGTATTATCAAATTAACCCATATCGTACATATTTTTAGTCCACGAGTGAAGTTTATAACCATTCAAAAATTTTGGAAGTGGCATGCTGCAGAATGTTGTTCCTTATCCTTATAATCCTGCATTTAAACTTTTTCTAAGTTTCGATTATTGTCATGCGTTGAAAAATGCCAGAAATTTATTTTTAGATCATTATGCCTCCATCAGATGGAGTAATTTCTGTAAATTATTATAAGAACTTGTCGATCTACAAGAAGATTTAATAGTTTGGCCAGTTAACAATTTAACTAAAAAACACATCTGCACGTCGAATTTAGAAAAAATGAAGGTATGTTTGGCGGTTCAGATATTTTCACCACCAGTTAACAGCAGCCCTAGGTTATAATGCCTATCATGATGGTGAAGCATATTCTCATTTCAGGGATTGCACTGCAACAGTCAACTATATGGAAAATATGTATGTTTTCAAATTCGTGACGTAGTAACAAAACATATTCACCAGGAAGATCCTAATACTGCTCGTTATACTGATATGACAGAATAAACAACTAATGGACTCAGAAGCGACACACGCGGCGGTGCCGAGTAGCCGATTTCAGCTATGGCAGCCATATTGAAAGAGAGTAGATCAAGAATATGTTGATGACACTGTAAGTCTATGTCAGATTTGAGGTTAACAGGTTAGGTCAGTCTGTGTCAAAACTGTTTATAGACTTTTCTAAGGCATTCGATACTGTGTGCCACATGTTATTAGTTGCCAAACTGTATACACTAGGTGTTAGAGGCTGTCTTCTCCAATGGATAACCAGTTATTTGATTGGAAGCATGCAGATAGTGAAGTTTAGAGGTTACACGTCGGACCCTATTGTTGTGCTTTCGGGAGTGCCACAAGGATCTCACCTTGGTCCCTTACTGTTTATTTTATTTATAAATGATACATATAAATATTTTCTTTTATAATTCCATTCATAGAACTAATTATGCTCAGAGTGTTGGTATTAATAGATTACTGAAATTTTCGAACTCCTATGCTAACAATGTGAATTTTTTTGTTGTTAATTATAATTACTTTTTGGCTGAGATTAGAATTGTTCTTTCAGTACCTGGATAACTAACTTTTTTTTATGTATTTAGTATTCACATAGCATTATTATTCATATTTTTTATATAAATGGGGATTTCCCGTATGTATCAATACATAAATAAATTGAAATGTGCTCTTTATGCTTCCAAACATTTTGACTCTCGTTTAAGGCAACCTTTCATTGGTCAACACATTATATTAAAGAGTACGTATTATCTAAAATTCAAGTTTTAAAAAGCTCAAGTTTTGAATTTGCATCTGTGCAAAAATTTCTGGTAGAAATATTTTGTTACTTCTACCAGTGATACAGCGTAGAAAAGAATCTTCTCTTCCTTCATACATGCAATTTAAAAAAATTATATATCCACATTCGTAAGATGTTTGTGCAGGGTGTTTTAAACTCCAAAAACTAAGAAAAGCTCTTAGCAAAAATAGATTTCTCCCATGCCAACTAAAAATAAATTAACTAAAAACATTGATTATTGCAAACAAAAACAAAAATTAAAGAAAATAATTAATAATTGTATTCCTACCATTTCCATAATAAGATGTCCACAAATTGCACACTTTTCGGCAGTCTGCTGAAAGCCCGAGTACTGAAAAGAAACCATTGGCGTTAGACAGGCTTCTTCTTGAGTATAAGAGAACTGATAAATAAAACGTTAAAAACTGAGCTCTTGAATTGCATTTGCACTTACTAAGTAGTCCTCTTCACAGTAAACTCTACCATGGACATTATAAAAAGCTTTGCCTCGGAGAGCACGACCACAAGAACAGCATATAAAGCAGTTGGTGTGGTAAAGGTTGCCCATGGCTTGGCAAGCCTGACCTGCGCCAGTTACCTTTTCACCACAGGTATGACAAATTCCTATAAAAACGGAACGTTGCTTAGGACAGTATGCAGGGTTATTCACTTTCGAAGTCCACCATTGGCATTTATTAGTACCAATTATCTCCAGAACTGAATTTGTCTTTAAAAAGAGCATTTTGTTCTAAGTAACATAATCACAGAACTCAGACTTGGCATTAATTTAACAAAACCCAATAGTGAGCCTGAAAATTGAATAACTCTGTATGCCTCACAGTATCTGCAGTTTCAGATTTTTTTATCAGCTGATTTAAAAAGTATAATACCTATTTGTCAGTTTTTGTTAAAAAAATAATGCCTACAAATCTTACCAAAATACTCTCCTTCTTCTTCGTGCTTTTCCATTTCTTCTTCAATTTGTCTAGTCATTTCCTCAATTTTCTTTTCGGCCTCAGTGGGGCCCCGCGGCCGTGGCGGGGTTACGCTGTATGGCAAAAGATTCTTCCCACTAAACTTGAGCTTTCCAGAGCTGGTCGTGCTGGCTGTGCTGGGGGTAGGGCTTGGCGGAGGTGGCGCCCTTGCCTCCGCCTTCTCAGGAGACATTTTTGCTTCCTTCTGGGGGCTCGTAGGCATGCCAGCTATGCCAGTGGCAGGGGCACGCTCATAGTTTTTCGCCGACGAGGTCTGGAACTGCTGCGAGATGCTGCCGGTCATGCAAACGTAATCAGAGGCATTAATCTCATCGAGCTGCTGCTGTGTTAGAGACCTTGTCGACAAGTTAAGCATCCCAGCGGTCTGCAGGGACGGTTTAGCTGTGGCCGGCAGAATTTTGGGCGAAGTCATTACCGAGTATATGGGCTGGTAGGACGGCAGAGGGTTTTGATACGTTAGGGGATATGGGGGAGGGGCTTGCCCTTGTCCTGTAGCAACTTGGGGACCTGGAACAGCATTTCCAGTTTTGTGCGACAGCTCCTGGACGTTTTCGTAGACAGGAAGCGCCTCGTTTTCTGATGTTAGAGAGAAGTGCTTGTTGCCTGTAGGAACTTGAGGTTGCGCTTTATGATATGCATTGTCCAGGTGATTAAGTGGGCTGCTTCTACCGACTTGCTGGTGGTAATATGCTGTGTCAGCCATTTTAGGGCTGTAGTAATTGATATTTTCATAAACAGGCGAGGCATAAGTCGTTGCTGCAGTACGAGGGCTCGCGGGATATTGCGATGGCCCACCATAATGGTGCGTAGGACTCACTGATGCTTGTGGTTTGGCACATTGGACATACACATCATTTTCTTCGTGTTCCTGGTGAGAAGCTATGGTTTCTACCTGCTTTGGAGTTGCATACTTCGAGCTGGCAATAATGTTGTTCCTCTCGTACAGTTTGTAGTCTGAAGGAATTTGGGCGGCAGGCACGGAGCCTTCCACTGCAAAACTCTCAATTGCTCCCATCGACCGCTGCTTCTGATGGTAGGTAGAAAGGGTCGACTCTGTTTTGCCTATGATTCGGCCGTATCTGTTTTCTGGCTCACCCTGGTCACCCAGCGTCATATTTTGCATTTTTTGGATGTAATTTTGATCCATTGTTGTGTAACTTAATGAGCTTTCTTTGAAAATGTTTGGTTTCTAACCACAACCAAGCTGATTCACTACAAATTGATAAAATTAATTAGGAATTTCCATCGCAACGGGGCGGTTTTAATACTTTTTATAGTTAAATGCACTTATATTATTGTTTTATAGCAAACAATTCATTTAATGACTAATAATCCCACACATTAACTTATGACATAATTCCGAAATCTGACATTTTCAGATAAAAACAATTGACTGAGCCCAGAGTGACGATTTACTGCGGTGTTGCCATGTTGTTGGTCCAGATCAGCGCTTCTCAAACCGTTGTCTGCAGATCGCTTGGGATTTCTGAAATTCTTGCATGGGCCTCAGAAAACTATTTTTTCTACGGTCACCTTTAAAACTGACTATTAAGCGCTCACTGTCAATGCGAAAAGTTAGCGATTCACAAATTTTTTCCCTAGTAACCATTTTAGCATCGCAACCACGTAAACAATGTCTTAATGAAATAATCGCGTCACTTCATTTTACTTTACGCATCGCCATGGCTAACCTGATTATTAATTTAATTCGTCATTTTTCTGGAACTGACTAAATTATTGACAATTGCATCACGGTGCGTCCATCATCACGCAACAGATTCATTGAGTTTGTGAGTTTTTGTGAAGTTGAAGATGGAATCTGAAGGTAATTGCACCCGGCCTGAAGTATTTGAAGCGACCCAGACAGCAACCAACGAGTGTTGTTCCCGGCCAAATCGCGCGGCCTTTATGAACGGCGGTACAACGACTTCATCAAACGGTGTGTATCGAAATTTCAATTATTTAACAATTTTGTTATTTATTTAGGACCGCAGAAAAAATTTTGTATGTATTTCGAGTGTAAAGAGCCATTTTGGTATTCGGTTGCTTTTTCGCGCCTCGCTACCGCTCGGCACGAAACTCGCATCCTCATACCAAAATGGCTCTCTTTACACACTAAATACATAAATATCTATTTTGCACTACTAGTCTCAGAACGCACCGTTATTGGCCTATTTTGAGGTTGTGAAGTTGATTTTCTCCACCAAGGGAGAGAAAGTAAAATAAACAATTTTCACCGTGGTAACTAATAAATTGCTAAGTTACCAAATATGACTATTTTAATTTTGACGTTTTAAAGAGCTGTATTGTCAGGTTGACAGTTAAATTATTTTCGAAATTTGTTGGGAATTTAGGTATTAAGCCGTTTGGTAGTGCAAAAAATAGTATATACACCACGGTAGCGAATCGTCTTATAACCTTCGCGCTTTAGATACTTCGCGCTGCGCGCTCAGTATCTAATATGCGCTCAGGTTATAATACTGCGCTTCGCTACCTTGATGTATAATATACTATTTATCTACTCCTACTGCACAATGGCCATGAATTATGATTCATAATTCACGGTTTGCAGCCAATCATAAAATTCTATTTTCATTATTCAATAGTTTGCAAATTGCAACCAATCAGAAAATTCTATTTTCATTATTCAATAGGTTGTAGCCAATCACAAAATTCATTCTTATTATTAAATGACTTTTGAAGTTAACAGCTGTCACAAATGTCATAATTCTGAAATATGAACACAAGGCTCCTATTGCATAGGAGTAGATAAAATATCGTATTATATTCGCGATTATGGCCATTATTCACTCAGATGACTTGCGCCACGCGCCTTCGGCTTGTGTCGCAAATGTCATCTTCGTGAATAATGGCTGTCATAATCGCTCATATAATAATATACTAAAATTATCCGCAAACGTCACAAAAGTGACAACTTATTTGTCTTTATTGACTAGGTAAAAGTGTCACTTTATCTGCCTAAGCAGACAAAATAGCGACTTTTGCGTACTTTATCTGCCTAAGCACACAAAATGATTGCTCTCTTTCTTTCTTTCTATGTTTGTTCGCCATCTCCTCCGAAGATACTGGACCGATTAAATTTTATGATGGCTTAAAATTTTGCTAATTTTTAGAATTAGTTCGTAGGCCGGTTTTTATTTTCAAAAAAGTACGAAAAAGTTTTAATTTAAATAAACCTTTAAGCAGCGGATCGGAGCATCTGTCGCCGTGGGTTATGGTGTGACAGCTGCTGTGGCCGTGTGCTATTAGCACGGGTGATTCAGTATGTTCATATATCATTACAGTTGCGCGTTATCTGAACAACAGAGGTTGGCGCAGGGGTACAGTGCTCGCCTGAAATTTACCTGAATACGTTTGCGGATAAAATAGTATATGTTATTCGGAGTAAAAGTGACTTTATGTGGCTTAGCTGAATTATTTGCCTCACTAACGTTCGGCTAAATAAACTTCAGCTTCGCCACATAAAGTATCACTTTTATTCCTAATAACATAATCTACTATTATTTACGACCACCACTAAAACTATGCCTTTTAGCGATAGCTTTTTTCACTAAAAGTAACGTTTTATAATTTAGCGTGTTTAAATAAATCAGCTGTTTACTTTTAGCACATGTGCTAAAAGTGAAGTGAGGTTATAAAACTATAATTTCGAACTACAAGTGTGGTTGTAAAGTTATTCTACTTACTTCTTGCGTTAGAGGTAAAGTGTTTTTGAAATCATTAAAGCGTTATGTAATGAATACAGTTAGATGTGTAATATTGATAACTGACTTTGACAGTATTGGTTTCACAAACATTCGCCCGCGTGCCAAGGCCCTACTCTTTATTATGACATAAATTCTAACTGTCATAGATGCAAACCTTTGTTAAATCGATATTTATGGATTAATAACAGTAAAATTAAGGTGTTAGATAAAATATTGTATGCAACGCGTGCTAAAAGTCGTTTATGCACGAGAAATGTTATGAAACTCAGCCTTCGGCTTCGTTTCATAATTTTCATGTCTCGTGCATAAACGTCGACTTTTAGCACTTGTTGCATAAATAGCTATTATCTACGACCACTACCAAAAGTAGGCCTTTTAGCGCTAGCTTGTTTCACTAAAAGTGACGTTTTATAGTTTAGCGTGGTTAAAGAAATCAGCTGTTTACTTTAAGCGCATCTGTGGTATAAAGTGAAGTGAGGTTATAAAACTACAATTTCGAACTGGAAGCGAAGTTGTAAAGTTATTCTAGTTACTTCTTGCGTTACAGGTAAAGTGTTTTCGAAATAATTAAAGCGTTATGTAATGAATACAGTGAGATGTTGAGTATTAATAATAGGTTTCGTATCTGACCTTGACAGAACTGACTTCGCAAACATTCGCCCACGCGCCAAGGCCTACTGTTTATTATGACATAAATTAGAAGTGTCGTAGATGCAAACCTTTGTTAAATCGATATTTATGGATTAATAACAGTAAAATTAAGGTCGTAGATAATAGTTATTTACTATACAAGTGGGATAACAGCATCATTAATATACGTGTATGTAAGCACACGAGTATATTAATGATGCATTATCCATATATATAATACACATATATTGCTGGTAGGGCCTGGAAACTTCAGAAAACATTACGGCGCCGACATAGTCTCACTTAGAGTATAACGCGTCTCGTGCGCATGTGTGACAATTCGAACTCCGCCTTTAGAAGCGAATTTTAAACTTGACCACTTCCCCATTGGCCGGACGACGCCGCCGCGCTTGCACACAGCTCACCATTATACATTGAAGAGTTGGTTGTCTGTCTCACTTCCTTGGCAAGTTTCCCACTCATAGCCGCTAGCAATATAGTAAGTATTAGATATATGGCATTATCACACATGTATTGTACAAAATTTTATCTGCCTAAAATTGAGAAAAGTGCATTAAGAGAAATGTCAGATTTGTCATTTTCAAAAATATTTTAGTAGGCAAATGTCATGTCATTCATTTTACACTATTTCAGTTACGTAATGAAGTCATTACACAACTCAGTTGCGTAATGAAACCATTACATAACTAAGTGGTGTAATGAGCTTCATTACCTAACTGAAACAGTGTCAAATGAGTGACGTAATGAGTTACTTATCCCACTGGAGTAGATAAAATATTGTATGCAACGCGTGCATAAACGTCAACTTTTAGCACTTGTTGCACAAATAGCTATGCAAACTGCCCATTCGCCCCGATTTAGACGGCACAGTAAATACGTTATTAATGCCAGTACCGAATTTTATTTTGCACCGAAAATCGCCCCACTTTAGATGATTTTAAACGAAATGTCCCCCTTCACTTCAGACCTGTTGTATTATTTGTCCACTATATGACTACACTTTGGCTGTGGATTGCGTTGCTTGCATAAAGAAAGCCATGCACAAATTGCACTTTTCGTGTATAGGTATATTGCTGTGGTCTTATAGATTTTACTTTTGTTATTAGACTCTTATATCTCTGGGTTACTGTTGAATGTGATTAAGACATAAACAATGAAAACAATCTATAATGCATAATATGGAACTGTGTTTATTTTTAAAAAAATCTTATTTTAGTATATGTTTATCACCTTTGTTTATATCAATTTTAAGCTAATTATACTGTATGTTTACCAGAGCTGGGCAGTAATTAATTACTTTTGAATTAAATTACTAATTAAATTCCTTTTTATTTATTTGCCTTGGAATTGAATTATTTTTCAAGATGCGGTAATGGTAATTGGGAATTGCCATTTTTGTCAGAAAGTACTTGAAAATTACTTTTTGAAAGTAATTAATTACTACATTCAATTACTCAATTACTTTTGTGTAAATAAATTACTCTAAAGTATTTAAATTACTTTACAAGTATTTGAATTACCTGTGGTAATTGAAATTACTCGAGGTAATTGAATTACTTTGTGGTATTTTAATTACTAAATTACTGACTTCGATAGGGTGGCAAATCTCCAGAACGCAAAACATAAGATAAGGTCTTATTAAGTTACATATTAAGCAAATCGCAATAGGGTCTTCCCGGACCAATATAAGCCTAATTTATAATTTTCTCTGGCGAGTCGAATAACAACAACTTTTGCATTTTGTAAGACGCATGCACGAGCTCTGGTACCTGTATGTAGATGTGATCTGTAGCTTGTAAAAGTGCCACTAATATTTATTGTGCAAGACGCTATAGTTTTTTGTGTCATTAGTACAAAAAATGCATGATTTCGGGACAAGTAAGACAGATCACCGGGCGACGCGCAGCGGAGTCCGGCGAGTCTTGCGCTTCCCGAAAACACATTTTTTGTGCGAATGAAGCATACTATTTTTTCTCCAACTACTCGTAAATTCGGTAATATGACTTATTATTTAGAATCAAACATTGTAGGTTACATTGTAAAACTGTCATGGCACAAATAAACACTCACTATACGGGGTAATTAAACAACAACGACGGCGATTGCCCAATATTGACGAAACGTTTGTTTTTTATTTAAAATTTGTCATGTAAAACCCTATCTTGCATCCATTTTTGCACTAGTGCAAATATGAATCGAAAAGTGTACAGTTGACAAGGTAATTGGTAAACATCCCGAAATGACTTACTTTTTATACAAAATTATTCGACGACATGGCGTCTTATTCGTGTGGTTGGAGAAAAAAACTATATTTGCGGTAAGTACATTACAGATTACTATACCTACGGTAAAAATATAATTTAAAATAGACGATATTGGTTCATAATAATTATTTATTAGTTTCAATTTGCTTGTTTTAAACGATGTCTAGCATAGGGTTATACTGCCGTACAAATGTAACAGGCGTTAAGTCCAGAAAATTACGTTTTTGAGTGAGGAATTGAACTAAACGGCCAAAATCCGATAACATTTAAACAGTAAAACACATAAATAAAATATACCTAATACAATTTAAAAACGCCGCATAAGTTTACCGCATTCTTTCATTGAACATTTTGTAAATTATCCATTCTTTGTCGCTTTCTTGCCCTGTAATGCTTATATGATGCTTTGTATACTGGCACCTTGTGCATAATTTTTACGGACTGCCGCAGCATGTTAGCTTCGATTATTATTAAAAATCTGGAATAGTGGCTTATAAAAATCGTGACTTTCTTATGATTCCGCCCACCTCATCCAACATTACTTCTTAAATAGCTATTTTAAATCGGCAGTGAAGAATGTCGAAATCGTCAAATAAAATACGAGAAATCCGCAGTGAAGTAATCCATTGTTTTACAACTTCTTGTAAGCGGGTGGGCGATAGCTAAACGTCAACCGACGTCAACATAACCTACAACAGTTGGTTAAAATGTTGTAGTTTCGTGATTTCTCGATTTAAAAAGACAATGTACACCTCGACACTGGAAATTCCAATTTATCCCTCATGTGGTTTATTTGTTTTGGTCCTACGGGCTTTGGCAACTAAATTCACAATCGTGATAAAAAGCTCAACTTCAGTAATAACCTATGTGGAAACTAATATAAAAATATATATAAATTTTAACTTCCAAGTCCTTATATTATATTATATAAGGGACATTGTACTAAAGTATATTAGGTTTAATCGATTTATTATAAGCTAACGAATCTATGCCAAATCGGTGCCCCATTGTTTTTTGGGACACCCTGTATAATTGTTATCCTTGAATTTATTCATTTACCTACATCTTACATCAAAACAAACTAAAAACTTTTGGTTTTGGTGAACGGTGCATGTAGCTACAAGATTTAATTATCAAAAAATCTCCAAGAGTGATAAAGTACCTTATGATCGAAAGCTTTTAACATCTAGAGGGCTGTGGGTTTCTTAAAAATTTAATTTATGTTGGCAGTGATGAGTAAAGGTACTTAATAATATAACCTATACAACTTTGACAGGTAAACTTAATTTTTACAGGATGTTTAATACTGAACACTAGGTGGTGCTGTGTATGGAAAATGCAGGAAATCATTTTCACCAGCTGTAGTTGCTTTTATTACTAACATTTGTAAGTATTCAACAAAAATTTTTGTATTTTTTATTAAAATGATATTCCTGAAATAACCTTAAACTGACAGCTATGAAATATCAATGTGACTTTTGCATTTTTAGATTACGATTACGAATCGACACGATACTAATGATAGTTGCAACTTGCAAGAAAGTTCTACTAAATACAACTATATGACAATAATTTTTATTGAAAGTAATTGATGTTGTACAATTACAATTACTAAGTAATTGGTAATTGAATTACTATTTCCTGTGAGTAATTGAATCTCTGGTAATTAAATTACTGCATTGGGCGGTAATTAGTAATTAATTACTTTTTGAAAGTAATTTGCCCAGCTCTGATGTTTACAATGGTAAATTATCTAATTTGTTGTTCAATTGAATTCAATTTTTATATTTGTAAGTAGCAGATAAATCTTTCTTATTACTGATTTCATTTTATATTTGTTCTGTTATTAATTGAAGTTTAATACACTTACTTGGTAATCTTCTGTCTTCGAGCTCTTTTATCTTCTGTGTTTTCCAATTCGCTTGATCTCGGCAACAGCTATTCTTCTCGTGGTTGGCAGCAATTCTTTTTGTAGTGTAAGTTTATGCACTCACTTAGTTTTTTCCAATTTCGCACTTAATTCTTTAGTATAGTACTATTTTTATGTGTGACAATATGTAGCTGTACATATCGGTATATAATTAATTAAAATTGATTATTAAATTCAGTTTTAACTTCGACTTGTGTCAATCCAAGTTTATAAATTTTTACACACTATTTGTTCTGTTATTTTTAAAATACCCGCCAAAACCATTGGTTATCAAACACTCGATAATACAAATTTCTATTCTTCATCGTTATGACTTTTCTGTTTGTCATTAATCATAAGCTTTAGGTTAACAATTTTCAATTGGATATGTCTTCAACTACATGACGACATTAACCCTTTTATAAACCAAGTATGTAAGAATTAAACTTTTGTGTTACGTTTTATGATAATAATTACTTCTTTCAGATAAATCTTGACTCACAGAATAACCTGCAATTCATTTGAATTACAATTGCAACCACAACTGGACTATTTACAAATGAACTGCAAGTGTATGAAACATGTTTCATGTTTCATATTTCATGTTTCGTGTTTCTTTGATGTGCGGCTCGCCTAATTGAAAACCGTGACATTACAAAATAATAATTTAATTTGTGTCGTGATACATTCCTTGTTTATTAATCATAAGCTTTAGGTTAACAATTTTCAGTTCTGTATGTCTTCAACTACATGACGACATTAACCCTTTTATAAACCAAATATGTAAGAATTAAACTTTTGTGTTACGTTTTATGATAAGAAGAAAGCCCTCGGGGCTCCGCCCCTCTCCAAGGGGGCTCCGACCCTCTCCAAGGGGGCCCTCGGGGGTCCGCTTCTCTCCAAGGGGGTTCACGGGGCTCCGCCCCTCTCCAAGCGGCCCTCGGAGCTCCGCCCCTCTCCAAGGCGGCCCTCGGAGCTCCGGGGGTTCCGCCCCTCTCCAAGGGGGCCCTCAGGAAATAGAAATTTCATAAAAAAATTAGTTTGTTTCCAGCAAGGTATGTAAATATAGCAATCTTGGAAATATTACACTGGTATTTAGCCCTCAAATCAGCTCTGATTGCAGTACAAGCAAATAACAAATCAAATCACTAAAGCACAGAGTTGTAATAATGCAGGCATCTGAGAAAATTCACATAAATTGCCAAATCATAATAACACTGGTATAATTGGCCAATGACATTGATTGTATTTGAATAGGCACAGAAATATGGAAACTCAAATTCCGTGTATTGGGTTTAGCAATATAATTTTAAGCATAATATAATAGATTTGGACAAAGTAGAAGCCGAATCTAAATTAATTAGCAACTGGCACAGAAAGTTCAAGTTAGACACAGCTTAAAAAAGGAAGCGTAGAAAGTAAAGTCATTAGGAAATGAATAGGAAATGAACATTTTTAGAATAAAGGTGAGAATAAGAATGACCAGAAAGATAAGGCAAAGAACATAGAAAAGCCAGGCAAGTCATTTATTACATGCAAATACAAGACTTGGGAATTTGAAGAGATTGCAGTGGCAAGAAATTAGATGGAATTCAAATAGCAGGAATTGAGACAATATTGGTGTATTAAAAAACGATTCAGTGTAGTGATAAACCATAGGCATTTAAGTGTTATAAAATCAACTGAGTGCGGCATTAAAACGATGAGAAATGAACAATTCAAAAGACAATAATTTTAGTATGTAAGAAATTCTAATTAAATTACCAAATATGTTAATTTAGTTTATAAGTTGTGTAATTGTACATGGTTGAACTTCCTGAAGTTAAATTTGTAGACAATGTTTTGTCAAAAACGACCGAAGGAGCAATTGTTTTGAATAAATTGGTGAAAGTTGCCTGATTTTTGCTCTGACTTCAAAAAAAGAATTTTAATAGAAGGCATAAAAATATTTAAATAAAAATAGCACCATCGTGATCAGCAAATTGCAGTGTATAAGCACAATTGGAGGCAAGATTTTCCACGCACTTGAGTTATTTTGCGTTCCGAGGCGACTTCGGTAGAAACGGCTACGAGACCAGCTCCCGCAGAACCAATTTACAGCATCGTGGGAAGGCCTAGGGTGTCAAGATTGTTCCGGCAGCTCCGCACACCAGGTCCCATCACAGCACAGCAGTCCGAGCAGTCCGGGGGCGCAGATTTCAGCTAAGATCACCATAAAGGGGTTGCGACTCCTACGGATGTGAGGTTAGTTTATTATGAAATTTTTATCCGCGCGATTGGCATGAAAATCACATCATACCTTAATTACGACCTGGAGAACAAGAAAATCATAAAAGTTCCTGTGCATGGCGAGGTGATTTCCCAGGATTTGCGAAATAAATCGTCAGTTGGAGGTCCCAGTAAACAAAAGCAGTTTTAAGCGTCCTTTTAGAATGGGCCAATGATAGATTTGCCTGAAAAACAATAGAACGATAAGACGCTACTTGAAAGCGCAATTATTCAAAATCTTACCGTAGAAAAATCTGTTCATTTAATTGCTTGATAATTCAGTTTACACGCGAGCTGACAGGTAACTTGAATTTCGTGTGCAAGATTTTGACATTTCAGAATAGCGACGGCGCAGTACGCTCCTTTCTAGATCCCCAGTCCACTTTTTCAGTGGCGTACCTTTAAAATTTTAAACTTACAAATTTAGGAACTTCAGACCCGAGAATTTGAGTTTTTCTTTTCATGTCTCTGCTTTCAAATGAGCTAGCGAAGTTATTGTATCAGATGAATGGATTCAATAAAGGGCAAACTACCATAAGAATAATTCTCAATTTGGCGTACCCAACAAAATAAGTTAATCAGTCAGTTTGATCATAGCAAATAGTAAAACTAAATATTGTGTGGTGACTTATTTTATTTACACATTTTTAAATTACATTAATTATCTCGTGCACAGAAGTCATTGCAATATATGTCATCCCAGTGGTATAACTAAAATGTTGCTCTGGGGGGTGGTCTGGGAAAGAAATTGCACTGCACGTCGGCGTTGCACTATTTTAGTAGCATAGTCCGTCTCGCTCGCTCGTGGGCAGAGAGCCAAACGACGTCACTTTTCCTTCCCGCCATTTCATTCAAATGTTTTTTCGAACTTATAAGTAATGTTGTTTAAACGGGACCTGGACACAACGCCCACTGGTCACAACGTCCACCACCTAGTATGGCCGCCATGTTGGACACAACGTCCACTTTCAAATTTGGTCACAACGTCCACCTTGGACACAACGTCCACCGCCATAACGCCCACTCTGGTCACAACGTCCACCTTCGCATTTGGTCACAACGTCCACCTTGGACACAACGTCCACCGCCATAACGCCCACTCTGGTCACAACGTCCACCGACACCTCTTGAGAATAACAGTTTATGGCGTCGGTCGTAACGTCCACTCTGGACACAACGTCCACCGCCATATCGCCCACTCTGGTCACAACGTCCACTTTCAAATGTGGTCACAACGTCCACCTTGGACACAACGCCCACCGCCATAACGCCCACTCTGGTCACAACGCCCACCTTCGCATTTGGTCACAACGTCCACCTTGGACACAACGTCCACTGCCATAACGCCCACTCTGGTCACAACGTCCACTTTCAAATTTGGTCACAACGTCCACCTTGGACACAACGTCCACCGCCATAACGCCCACTCTGGTCACAACGTCCACTTTCAAATTTGGTCACAACGTCCACCTTGGACACAACGTCCACCGCCATAACGCCCACTCTGGTCACAACGTCCACCTTCGCATTTGGTCATAACGTCCACCTTGGACACAACGCCCACTTTTGTTTTACTGGTTATTTATTAATAAATTTTTAACTGTCTTTGTTAATGCTTTTTGAGTGGACTAATGTTTTCTAGAATTTAAAAAAAAATTGTTTTTAGGCTATTTTATGTATTTTTTTAATCAATGTATAGTTTCAACTATTTCCTTCCCATGCTTGACGATTTTGCCTCTCTTTTCTGCTGGTTTTTGTCTAGTGTATGTATTTCCAGCTCATTTCTCATATAAATCGGTATATGAAGCATATGGGTCATAGTATAATACTAAATATACCTAAAGATTCATTGGTTTGCGTTACACCTCATTCTTGTTCAGCGGCAAATTTACTTGACAAATTTTTTAGCAAAACATTCTGACAGAAAAAGTCAAAATTTAATAGACTATTTTAATGCACTTGGTATATTACTGTTGACTATTTCCCTCAAAACGACCAATTAGAGATCTAGAATTTAAAAATTTTAACCAATCACATATGAATGACATGGATAGTTTTGAACTAGTGCAAATTATCGATAACTTTGAATCTTTTGCGCTAGCGCAAATTCCCAATTCATTCTGGAATTCAAACATTAATTTGGTTTTGTATGTAGGTCAATTCATATCTCATCCATACATACCCAGTGTGCCATTGAAAGCAATTGTTTGTAGTAAAAAATCGAATAGATCCAGAACTCTGAAGCGAATTTCAAAAATTGAACGTATTTATAAAGCTTAAAAAATAGAAAAATTCGAATATGTAAATTATACAGGGAGTTCCATTTCAAAAAATGAAGTTGAATGCGACGCTTCAAAAATGGTCCACCCTGTATAGTGGCAAATAATTTTTCAAACTGAACTTTGACTTCCATTTGTAGTAAAAATGTACACCGTGCAGGAGTATGCTGATATGTTTTTTGTGTATGGTGTCCTGGTGATGTTGGGTCTGCAGTACGTCGATATTTTGTCTTTATTATTGTTGGATTTAAAATTATCAAACTGCGTTTAAAAAGTGTTCTAAATTATGTATGTAGACGGCGTACTTAACAATTGTTTTCGCAGCCTACCTTAAGACACTGGGCCAAGCCTCCAATTTAAGGCAAAGTACAGTAGTTCTCAACTGTTTTTTTTTATTTTCAACATTCGTTTTTACGAAAACTATGCATCTAAGTCTAAAATGGATTAGGACTTTTTGACTCTATCGCTTCCCCTAGCATCTCCAGAAGTGACAGGGTTGACTTTCCTGACACCTTGTATAATGTAGCGCTTAGTTCAGTTCAATATATTTTTTCGACGACTGACATCGAAAGTAGATTTTTCTCACTGTCATTTGACAACAGAAAGTTGACATTTGCCGCTGAGCGTGCGTTTTCATTTTTTTGCCGCTCGCCGAGCGTTTTGGGTTTCCGCGTGAACAAAATAGGTAGCCACGTCCGAATGTTTCCTTGACAACGCCCGTCATTTGTGGAAATAATCGCGTCACATGTCATATAGACTGCGCGAGTAATGTTAACTGGATTGTCAATTAATTTTTGCGATAAAACAAAATTTGATATTTTCCTTTAATAATATGCTCAGTCGTCGAAAAAATAGTATGTATGTTTCGAGCCAAACGCGCGCTTGTCGCTTTTGCATGATTGCTGGTTTCTACTTCGTCTCAACCAGCAATATTCATGCGCAAGCGGCAAGAATGCACTTTCAGCTCTTAACATACAATATACTATAACGGCGCAATCGAAGTTTCCCGTACGATCGACTCATCCTGTAGTTAATAAATACCACTCACCTGACGTTTTTATGATGAAACGGAAGCAGATTAAGAGTTATTCGGTGAGGACATCTTTCGTTCACACCATCAGAGTGTACTTAAACCTGCCAAATATCTTTAATTTGTAGAAATGCCGACATACAATTTTTAAATAATCCCAACACTGTCGAAAACCGCCTTTGAAACTACTTTTAATCCTCTTACACAACCGCAATAAAATTAGAGTATTACAAACCCTTACTTGAAAGGCCATCGCACTTTTAGACGCACCGCGGGTAGATCATCGGTGAGTAAAATTTGCACGCCACACATTTATAAGTAATTATCATATATATAGTGATTAGCCCAATGCCGTAGATAACTGATCTTTTAACCATTTTAAATTATACATTTACATTTCACTGAAAGGACGATTCAGAGTAAAACATTCTTGTTTTTCGACGTATGTTTGTTTCTTTGTGAATCATCCGATCATCTTTAGTTTTAAAAATTTTTAATTTAAAAGATGTAATATTCGAACAAAATTTAGATATCATTGCAATTAATAAAACTTGGTTATCATCAATTGTACCTAACCACTTGATCTCAAATCTCAGGGCGCGTTTTCATGAATTTGAATTCAATTCATGAATTTGAATTAATATATCCATACACGCATACATTTTTTTGCTCTATTTGGGAGCCAAGTGGGGATGCTTGAATGACCAATGAAACTAATCAGGTAAGTATTTTTCTTACAGAAATCCAGAATTTCGTTTCCCACGGATTTGGTGCAAAAATCGGAAAACATTTTATTACAATTTTAACGCTGCTGCACCCCCAACTTAAGTCCGACCAACGTTGTAAATAAAGGAAGTGCATTGAACTTGGTTATGAATAATTTTAGTAACATCATAAATAGCGTGAGAACTAATTCACAAATATAGAATTGACGAAAACTTGAGAACTAATTAGTATGAAGGTACAAATATTTAATTAAACTAAAAACTAGAGTTCAAAATTCTAATTCAATGCAGTGTTTTCGAAAAGTAAATCAATTCAATGTAAATAATTCCAATTCAATTCAGCTAATTCTAAAGTCAATTCAACGCAATTTAATAAATTCAACGCAATTCGGTCAATTCAGATAATTTAATTCAATTCCACCAATTCATATCAATTCGATTTAAATGCAAAGAAGGTGTACATACTATTCACAAGTTTTTAAACCCTCGGTTCCATAAAATCGTGTTTATGGGGCATTTACAAGACATTTAGAATATGACTGAATGTTCTCAAATTTGTACTGTATTTAATGGAAGGCTTGCTTCATTCCTGGAAAGGTCAGATAAAAAGTACCCACGACAAACTTAAATCCATGAATGAAAATTGTTCACAATTATACATTTTAAATGTCCTCAGTTCTTCTATTTTGCACTCAATTTCAATGGTGTCTTAAAAAATACCAATCCCAGCTTAAGTAGATAACATTTTAGATTTTACGTACTTGTCCTCTAAGTGTTTGAAGAGTGCACTTCATTTTCGTTATGATCGTACTTATTAACTTTTTGTGTTTTCAAAAATGATCCATAGTTACCGATAATAAATCAACTTCAAACCGATTTAGGATTAAATCTCACACGTCCAAAAAGAAGCTTTAAATACGAGTTCTATACATAATTCTTTCGGTTACCATATATTTATGCTAAAAGGGATTAGAAAACGTCAACGTAATTTCAAATTGAAAATTCATTAAAAATCATGTTAGGTATACTTTCGTTGTTTTAAATCATGGATGCACAGACTTTTTCTACTTGCGGGCCGCATATCTTTCTGCCAACTAACGGAGGGCCAATGAAACAATGTTATGGTCTATGAATAATTATTTATTTTCGGCTTCTTTTAAAATTTGAATCCACTCAACCTCATGAGTATCAATGTCATAATAATAATACAAAATGTATCAGTTGCCAATACAATAGTAAAATTGAAAATTTTAGATTACAAACATGTGTTATGGTCATGTATATTACAGTCATGTATCTAACTAAGAATGCATTTTATTCTTAGTTGGATACACGACAGACATTGTGTAGAAGACACTATTTTTGGTATGTTGGGGGGTCACTTTAGTCGTGGCTAAGGGCAAAATGGCTTCGAGATTTTCGTTGTTAGGACGATTGCTGTTCTTACATTTATTAGTATTCATTATTGAAAATGTTTGCTCGCATATATACGTTGACCCGAATAAACTAGTACATTTGAGTGCGTTATCGATAAATGTGGGAAACATCTGCACTGAGGCAACTTTAATTTGCACTGGAATGCTAGCACAGAGTTATATCATTGGGAAGCCAGTTGATTTTTACTTTGAAGCCTTGTATTTAACACATTTAAATGATTCATAATATCAACCATGAATGACAAATCACTTAACCAATCAGCATTTCGTAATTCCGGAATTTCAAAATTATTTTTCAAAGAATGTCGAGGACGGGGGCCGCGCACAAAGTGTCGACGGGCCGCGGTCTGTGCATGGTTGTTTTAAATTAAAATCTCACCAAATTTAATAAATAGTTTGACAGAAGCGTGCAATAAAGTGACAAATGCAGGCAATAATATTTTTTTTCTTCAAACGGCAGTAAAATATGGCATTATACTGCTGGATTGATGATGCTAAACTGTCACTTTATTGCCAAGCGGCAGATAATAACTTTATCTGCCGCTCGTCAGCGGCAGATAATATTATCTGCCGCTGACGACTTTATCTGCCGCTCGTCAGCGGCAGATAAAGTTATTATCTGCCGCTGACAACTTTATCTGCCGCTCGTCAGCGGCAGATAATATTATCTGCCGCTGACGAGATCAAGTAGTTTTCTTCGAATCTTGTTCACAAAGTAGTAGATAATTT
Organism: Agriotes lineatus; assembly: GCA_940337035.1. NCBI lineage: Eukaryota > Metazoa > Arthropoda > Insecta > Coleoptera > Elateridae > Agriotes > Agriotes lineatus. The sequence continues at coordinate 231,310 of CALNHX010000752.1, read as the reverse complement.
GTTATAAAAACGTTTGAAGAAAAAATACTATATGTTATTCGGAGCAAAAGTATCTTTATGTGGCTCGGCTGTACTTATCTGCCTCGCAAGCTCGGCAGATAACCCGTCCAGCCTCGCCACATAAAATATAACTTTTGCCCCTAATAACATAATATACTATTATTTACTCCTACTGCACAATGGCCATTAATTATGATTCATAATTCACAGTTTGCAGCCAATCATAAAATTCTATTTTCATTATTCAATAGTTTGCAAGTTGCAACCAATCAGAAAATTCTATTTTCATTACTCAATAGGTTGTAGCCAATCACAAAATTCATTCTTATTATTAAATGACTTTTGAAGTTAACATCTGTCACAAATGTCATAATTGGGAAATATGAACACAAGACTCCTATTGCATAGGAGTAGATAAAATATCGTATTATATTCGCGATTATGGCGCAAATGTCATCTTCGTGAATAATGGCTGTCACAATCGCTCATATAATAATATACTATATTGCATAGTATGCAATAACAACATGCTTTTGGCATATGGAAAGGTTTAAGTCTGCAATGTTTTGCTATCCTAATACTGAATATATTAAAGACTATTCAATTCACCTGTCATCTGTCAAAAAGTGACCAATGAAAATTCAGAATTCTGACGTTTCTTGACCAATCAAAAAAATATCAGCGGATATATCTTCCTAGAAGGTATTCAAGTGAGTATTTTAAACAAATGTGGTTTTTATTAGAAAAAGTCAATATTAGTGTTCTGTTACTATAGAAATTGCGTAGTTTGTTGCTAGATTTACTAAAAACTAATTTGAAAAAGTAGTTTGGTTCATTAAATAGTCCCTCGAATACCATTCTTAGTCAAAGTTAAGTAGATTATTTTTGCGGTGGTATCACTACTCATGTCCATTGCGCTTGGGATTAGGACTCGTGCTAGCGCACTCGTCCTAATCGTACCAAGGCGCAATGGACATTCGTGACACCACCGCAAAAATAGTCGACATAACTTTGACTACTCATGGTATTATAGGTGAATATAATCATAAAATTTTGGACTCCCATATCTTCAAAAAATATTATACAATTTGTTTAATTATTTATTCCTACTCAGGAAGCGCTCCTTAATAGCGTTACATTTTCACAACACCCTGTATAATGTAAAAATAATATTTCCCAGCATATAGCCTTCTATTACGCCACACGTAATTAATTTAGATTTTGATGTAATCTTCTTAATATGCCCGTCTCCATCTTGATATCGCACAATTACTTTTTGAGAGGTCATATGTAAATCGGAAGTACTCCAAAGCAATTCCACAAATATCATACATTTCTATCGTACCAATTAAAATTGTGTGACTCACACAATCAAAGGTTTTGGGTTAATCCCATATTGTTAATGGCTGTAGTACTTAGTTATATAGGTAGGTAGTGTAAAATAAATGATTAAAAATGGTTTTGTTTGTATTTAAAACAATTACTTTAGTTTCATATCAATAAACTTTATTAACTAGACTATTTCTACTTTTATAATAGGTACATTTATTGTTTTAATATTTACTTTATATCCCGGGAGCCACAACGTTACTCGTAAGGCTGCTAATTCACACAGATTCGGTATTCGAATCTTATAAATTTCTGATACCGACAGCCCATCGTCGAAATGTATTTAGATTGGAAGACGCAATTTCTTTGTTCAGATTCGCAGGTTCGAATATTATGTTGAGATTCGAATCTTGAGCTCAGATTCAAATCTTACGTTCACATTAGGTGTTACGTATTACAGAGGTTCAAATTCGAATTTCATATTCAGATTCGAAAATTAGAATCTTAGGGATTTGAATCTTTTTAGATTCGGGATGCCAATCTTAAGAATTTCAGAATATTGACAGCCCTACGAGGAATTCTTTAAACTCGCCTTATGAGATGTAAAATTTATAATAAAAAATATTATTATTTCTAAACTTCCCAATGTAGAAATGTTTTAAGAGTATATTTTACTATGTCGATTCGTAATCCTTCTAGAAAAATATGTCTCACTTTTAAAACTTAAAAATTATATCTACCAAACTGTATTGGATAGAGCGTTAACGTTATCCATAATTCAGATAGAAGCAGAAGCAATGCGGTCTTTGAATTATGACGAGATATTAAACGATTTCACTGAATTAAATTCTAGAAAAAAAACTATATTTCCTTTATTAGTTAGGTATTGTTTATTACTTGTAATTTATTTTCATTTTGTTACTTTTTACTTCGATCGTCTGAAAGACGAAGGAAGTATTGTAATCACGAAAAAATCACCTTCCGAGATTTCTTCAGATCTGCAGGTTTCAGGGTCTCTAGATGACGAAAAACAGGTTTTCTCAATTCCGTCTGTCTGTCGGCGGTATAACTCAAAAACTATTTGTCGGAGGAAGATGATATTTTGCATACACATTATATATATATGTAGGAAATTTAAATTTTTGACTGAGAAAGGGGTTATAGTCAACACCAATCTCAGTACTTGGGCAACGATTTCAAGAGCTATTAATGGTTTGTTGAAATAAAACCACTTGATGCTAAGGTCGACGTTTCGATATTTATTTGTATCATTATCAAGACCTAACAACTTGTGGTACAGAACCAGAAAGGCACATGTAGTTCACAAAACATGTGACCAGATTTCAAATTTTAAATTTACAGGAGCAAACACTGAACGAAGCAGCATATCACACAACAAAAGTAATGCTAGATTTCCTGTCACCAGGTTACATGTTAAAAATTTACAAATACATTTAAAATTAATTAATTACTACAATTTTTATCAATTTGACGGCCATTATGGCTTAAAACCAATAAAAATTGTAGTAATTAACGCAAGTTTACAGTAGCGAGTCCAAACGTTTCGGGACGAAGCGACGTAGGAGCCGAGTCTGGAATGTTTTATTTCATACTGCATCGTAAAACCCATGTTTAAGTTAATGATTTTAGTCCGGAAAATGAGGCTTTACGGTATCAGGTCCGGTAAAACATTTTACCGGACTCAAATAAAATAAACAAGTCCGGTAAAACATTTTACCGGACTCAAATGAAATAAACAGGTCTGGTAAAACATTTTACCGGACTCAAATGAAATAAATCAATAATCAAACTATTTATTATTTTCAATTAAAATTTTTTTTTGTAGTTTTAAGTAAAAATCTAATAATTGCAGTATGAAATAAAACGCATTACGACATACGTCCGGTAAACTTTTACAGTAGCTCGTGTCAACATTCCAGACTCGGCTCCTACGTAGCCTCGTCCCGAAACGTTTGGACTCGCTACTGTAAACTTGCATTTACCGGACTTATGACGTAAATTACTATTACAGGATTCATTAAAAGGGTTAGATTAGAGTTTTTATCGTAGAAGCCATTTAAATAGATAATAATTATCATTTAAAAATACTTCTCTTACAAAGCACATTGCATCAAAAACTTCAAAATATGCGAACATATCACTTTTCGGTAAATAATAAAAAATCTAAAGGAGTAACATTTTATATTATTTTTTACAATTATAAATCGTTAGTCATCACATAAAAAAATGTAAATTTTAAAATTAAGTTTTGGTATGTCTTCTTCTTCCTCTTAATATAGGCTGAGAGCCTGTTACTTTCACACACTTGAGTGCGGTTTTATAAGCCATATTAATCCGCGGCCGGGGTAGGTGGCTAGCCTAACCCCTTGAATTAAGGAAGAATGCCCTCGCAGGGGTCACGACCATCAAAGGTGTTCGTATGATGGCCGGAGAGCGTACGATGTTATCGATGCTCGGGTGTGGGGATTGAACCCACTTCACCGCTGGCGCCACGCAAGCACCAGCCGGCCACACGCTGTTGGTATGTGAAATTTTGAAAAATATTTAAAAAATTGAAAAATTAAAGTTTAGCTAAAGTTAAAGAAAAATGTGTGTTTTCCGGACTTGAGATTGTTCAGTTAGCTAAAACTAACACTCTAACAGCCAGTCTTATAAAGGCCACTAATCTGATGTTAACTTTAATTCGCTGTTAAAATAAACAAAAGCGCATCAAAACTTAAGTGCTTCTGACATTTTATTCATTAGTAAACAAATTTTGATGCGCTTTTGTTTATTTTAACAGCAAATTAAAGTTAACGTTAGATTAGTGGCCTTTATAAGACTGGCTGTAAAGGAATCTCATTGAAATCTTACTTAATTTCCGAAAAATAGCACTTTTTAGATTTTGACAATTTCGAAATATGCCAGGTCTAAATAAGTTTAAATCACTCGGTATGTATGATAGGGGCTAAAGAGGTTTTTGGACAAGCACAAATTATTGTCGTAAAAAGTTCTTTTCATAAATAAATAATAAAATACTCCCATATGATGCCGACTTTTTGGCGGCCACTGTATAATTTTGATGTGTTCGTTTGTTTTTTTTTAATCTGATTTCATTTGATAATACTCGTAGAATCAATTTATTCAGAATTTTTCGTTTTTTCGTGTTCATTATTTCTTGTATCTACATTACGGGATTTGTATTGTCTAAATCTGGTTCTTTGTTCTGTTCGGAGAGATTTAAATTTATTAATCTAACGGTGGTTTTTGTTATCCCTTGAATTAAAGCATCTTAATTTTTAGTTTTTACTTGCCTCGTCTAAAAGACGAAGAACGTATTGTAATCGATAAAAAATTACCTTCTGAAATTTCCTCAGATATTCACTTCCAGGGTCCCTAGATATCAAAGAACCGTTTCTTTCAATTCCGTCTGTCTTTTGCCGGTATAACTCGAAAACTATTTTTTGGAGGAAGACGATACTTTGTATGCATATTCTATGTCTACCTGGCATAAAGCCGAAAAAATTTCGGAGAAATATATACAGGATGAGCAAATAAGAAAAATTAAACTCTTTCTATTTTTGCTTTAACTCGAGACCTATTACTTAAATGAAAGTAATAATTTGCACAAGTCTCAGGTTTTTACACTTGAAGAAAAAAGGCATATTTGGACACAACATATAGGTACAGAGTGGTCACTAAACAAATGGTTGCTTATTTTGCTTTAACTTAGAAGCAGATAAAATCAGTAATTTGCACATAGCTCAGGCTTTACACTTGACGAAGATGGAACACAAGAGAAACAAGATAAATGTTGTAAGAGTCAAAAAGGGGCAACAAATAGTGTGTTCTGTTTAATACAGCCATGCATTGCACAGATCCGAGCGATCCTTCACGGATCAGTGGAAGAAACGCGTGGAATTGAAATCGCATTTGCAGGCGATGTAGTTCGAATCCCATCACCGTTGTTGATGCCGTTCGCATTAGCAAATGTTTCCTTTTATTGTTTCAGTATTATTAGAAACGTGAAGAAACGTTTACCCCATAATACACCGCAGTTCATTTGAAGTGGATCACTTAAAGAAACTAGTTTCGACGACTTTTTCATAACAAATTGTAGTTTGTATTATTACTAGGAAGCAAATTAACTATTGTTTTAAAAGCATCAGGTAGCCACACTCATTTTTAAAAAATATCACTTTTAATAAGTAGCCGATAAGTTAACAATGCAAAACTTGCAGTGAAGAAACTTGAAGATTTTGGTGTTTTGTGTATTTTTTGATAAAAATGCATGAATTATTAATTAATTATCGATTATTACCGCTTTAAACAATGCCACGACGTCAATGAAGCTTTACTACAAGTTATGCATTGTTGGCTTTTCGCGTACTTATTAAAAATGATATGAATTAAAAATTACATGTGGCTACTTAATATTTTTAAAACAATAGTTAACTCAATTATTAGCTACAATACAAACTACATTTTGCTATAAATAGGTTAGAAAAATGTCGTAGAAACTAGTTTCTTTAAGTGATCCACTTCAAATGAACGGCGGTGTATTTTGATAACATTCTCTTTCATTGAATTGTTTCCTGTTACTTAGTACAACAGCCTCCTAAAGTTCAGCATTTTTTTTGCATAAAATCGTTAATATCTCCAGAACCGTTGGCGGTAGATCCATACAACTTTATATTAAAATTATTAGCATTTCAATGGAAAACTCCTTGTAAGCTACCTAAATATCGAGCCTTCTATTTTAAAAAAGTAAGTTTAGGTCGCCACTCTTTTTGACCTACCATTTATAATCAACACTGTGTGATGTGCACCGCCTTCGTACCTCGTAGAATATAGCTATGTTAGGTACCCACAAGAATTTATTAACAGACGCAGAATGCCATCCGCGCGATGTTTAGATACGTTATCACGTTCGCCGTGCCAAAATCCGAAAACAAAACGATGCGCTGCTTTTATTTCCTCGGCAAAAGGTGCAACAGAGCGGCAACGTTGCTGGAGGTGAGTATGTCGATTGTGTAACACGGCGATATACAATGGGAGGCCACATTGTAGCAGTGTAGTCGGAGCTGTGCTGCTATTTTGTGTGCACCATTTTTTTGTATATCTCAAATATCAAAATTCCTTACCCCTCTCTTGATGCTTCTGTTACGATAACCTTATTTAAGAGATTGACGAGGAATACACATGGAAAAACATGTTCCTTGACATGGAGGCGTGGGTGTCTGTCATATGTTCGGAGGCAAGTAAGATAGCCGTGCACATATATATATATATATATATATATATATATATATACCTGGAATGAAACCGGGAAAATATCAGACAAACATATACAAGGTAAACACCATAAAAAATTACACTTTGTTTATTTTTGCGTTAATTTTGAAATAGAAACAAGTAATAATTTTCACATGGGTCAGGTTTTACACTTGTCGAAAATAGGACTCAACAGATACAGGATAATGTCACAAATGGGTCAAAACATTTCAACAATAAGACCGTTCCTTTAAATAGAGGCGCGCGTCGCACTCATTTCAATTAGGCTCAATGGCGCAGTTCGACTTTTCGATGCAGTCGATTGCTACGCAGGTGCAGTTACGATCGCTATGCAGATGCGGCGGGTTCAAACCCCAGCGGGATACATTTTTAAAAATTTGTAAATTGATCTAATTCGCGCGAGGGAAGTTCGGCATAAACCCATTTAGATTTTTTAGTACTGTTCCTATTAAAATGACTTTTTTAAACAATTACATAGTACATTATACAAAAAAAAAGTAAAGTGTGATTTTGTTCGAAGTGTAAGTTTAAAGCCGAAGGGCGAAGCCCTCGGGCTACAAATACACAGAGGGAAAAATGGCGTTCACTCCTGCCTTGTATATATTATTTTTTCCACGACCTATAGTAGAAACAATTATTTTCATAAAGCGTTACAGTCAATTGGAATTATACTGCAATATTTAGTAGGATTTTGAATTGTATTATAACAACATACATCTTATATATATTCTTTATAATGAATATATGCTTTAAAATGAAAATTCTGCCACAATTTTTATAACCAATCTAGAAACTGATTTTTACTCCCAATCGTGGAAAAATATATGTATTTTCTTCAGCTTGCTTTTATCTTTATGCTTCGGGAATTCACGTGTAATATATGTTTGGTGAAAGTGAAATGGGCGGCGCTGTCATTTAAAATCATGCCACCACTAAACCCCATGTTTGACTCTCTCGTCTAGGGTCCGCAAATATCTAAAATCGGCCCTGAAGGTCCTCTATCTGACCCAGTTAACTAACAGAGCTGCCTAATTTGTCAATGTCATTTAGAGACCCTAGGTAACATAAAGAAACTACAGTACTATAAGCATTAAAATATTCTAAAGTATGTGGTAAAACACTAAAAGCAAATAGGGGATTTGTACTTAGTAGAACAAAAATCCAGCAGAAAATAGGACCAAAACCGTCAAGAATAGGGAGGAAATAGTTGAAACTATAAATTGGTTAAAAAAATACATAAAATAGCCTAAAACCAATTTTTTTTTAAATTCTAAAGAACATTAGTCCACTCAAAAAGCATTAACGAAAGCAGTTAAAAATTTATTAATAAATAACCAGTAAAACAAAAGTGGGCGTTGTGTCCAAGGTGGACGTTATGACCAAATGCGAAGGTGGACGTTGTGACCAGAGTGGGCGTTATGGCGGTGGACGTTGTGTCCAAGGTGGACGTTGTGACCAAATTTGAAAGTGGACGTTGTGACCAGAGTGGGCGTTATGGCGGTGGACGTTGTGTCCAAGGTGGACGTTGTGACCAAATATGAAAGTGGACGTTGTGACCAGAGTGGGCGTTATGGCAGTGGACGTTGTGTCCAAGGTGGACGTTGTGACCAAATGCGAAGGTGGGCGTTGTGACCAGAGTGGGCGTTATGGCGGTGGGCGTTGTGTCCAAGGTGGACGTTGTGACCACATTTGAAAGTGGACGTTGTGACCAGAGTGGGCGATATGGCGGTGGACGTTGTGTCCAGAGTGGACGTTACGACCGACGCCGTAAACTGTTATTCTCAAGAGGCGTCGGTGGACGTTGTGACCAGAGTGGGCGTTATGGCGGTGGACGTTGTGTCCAAGGTGGACGTTGTGACCAAATGCGAAGGTGGACGTTGTGACCAGAGTGGGCGTTATGGCGGTGGACGTTGTGTCCAAGGTGGACGTTGTGACCAAATTTGAAAGTGGACGTTGTGTCCAACATGGCGGCCATACTAGGTGGTGGACGTTGTGACCAGTGGGCGTTGTGTCCAAGACCCGTTTAAACTGACTCCATTATAATAAGAAATGAAACAAGATGAGACAATACAATTAGCTATATGTTCCGTGCTTCAGCACAGTGCTGGCATTTACCGATATTTTGCCATGCATTCTTTGGAAAGCTGTTTAGGATACAATACAATCAGTTTTTGTAATCTGTTTCAACGGTTCTTTCAATGTGGTATGTTCGTTATATGCATGATCACGTCACATGTGCGACGACTTCAGCTAAAGGAAATTCGGAAAAAATAAGCTGGGAACTAATTATTGGGAAGCATATAGTCCATTCACTTAACTTCCGCATTGTCAGCGTCAAATTAAAAAAATCTTAACCGTTCTTGTAGAATAACGTGCTGTTTAGAGCTTGACCAGAGCGAACAGACAGACAGACAGCTGGACGGACGAACAGACAGACAGAGAATATATATATATATAAAGGGTTTTTACAGCTGACGCTATTTCCCTTCACTCAGCCACTTTCGCCATTCTTTTCTGTCTTCCCAATCTCCTTCTTCCAACCCTCTCTTTTCCATAGCCTCATCTATGTCATTCCTCCAAGATCTTCTTGGTCTGCCTCGTTTCCTTCTTCCCATGGGGCTCCATTCCGTTATTTTCTTGATCCAATTGCTGTCACTGCTTCGTCTTACGTGCCCGTACCACTTCAGTTGTTTTTCCTCTATTCTACTTGTAGCCTCTTTATGTACCCCCATTCGGTTTCTTATCTCTTCATTGGGAATTTTATCAGTTCTTAATATCCTACAGCATCTCCTCCAGCATTCCATTTCAACCGCGTTGATTTTTGATCTGTTTCTTTTATTTATCACCCATGTTTCTGCGCCATATGTCATAATACTCTCTATCATTGAGCCATATATTCTTGTTTTTGTGTTTTTAGTTATATGTTTATCCCATAGTACCGAATTTAGTTGTTTAATACAAGTTCTGGCTTGTCCGAGTCTACATTTTATGTCTTCCTCTGATGTTCCTTGCTTTGTTATTATGCTTCCTAAGTATTTGAATCTGCCTGTTTCTCTAATTTGTGTATCTTCATCTATTTCCAGTAGCTCCGGTCTTTCTTCGCTTGTTGTTAAGTATTCCGTTTTATCAAAATTGATTTCTAGCCCCGCTCTGGTATATTCTTCTTTAAGCTTTCTAACCATATAACTGAGATCCTCTTCGTCTTGCGCAATGACCACCTGGTCATCCGCAAAGCTTAAGGTATATAAATAGTCGTCGCGTACTGGTACACCCATTCCCTGGCATTTTTGTTTCCATTTTTGCAGAGTATTTTCTAGGTATATCTTAAAAAGTGTAGGTGACGTCGAACAACCTTGTAGGAGTCCTTTAGTTGTTTGAAATTTATCGCTTAGATTTGGTCCTGTTTTAATTTGCACTCTGTTGTTCTGGTAAATCGCATTTACTGCTTGTATGAGGTTTCTCTCTATTCCCATTTCTTGCATGGCTTCCCATAACCTGTTTCTCGGTACCGAATCGTACGCTTTCTTTATGTCAACAAATGCCAGGTGAATCTCTCTGTTTTTCGCTTTAGTCTTTTCTATTAATTGTCTTAGTGTATATATGTGGTCAACGCAAGATTTCCCAGCAGTAAATCCTGCTTGGTCTTTTCCAATTTTCTTTTGTATTTGTTTTTCTAGTTTGTTTTTTATTATTTTTCCATACAATCTGCCAATTGATGATATTATGCTGATCCCCCTGTAATTAGTGCATTTCTTTCTATCACCTTTCTTAAAAATTGAAATTATATATGCCTCAGTCCATTCATCTGGTATCTTCTCCCCGTTAATTGCTCTTTGAAACATGTCCCTTAACATCCTGAATAGCTTGTCTGTTCCATACTTAATTAATTCGTTCGCTATTCCTCCTGGTCCGGTCGATTTGTTATTTTTTAGTGTTTTTATTGCTTTCTTTATTTCTTCGTCTCCTATTGTTATTTGTGCTGGTTCGATATTCAGATCTACTGGGTTTATCCGATTTTCTAAGAATTGATGTCTATTTTCTGTTAGTAACTGTCGGTAGTAACTTTCCCACTCTTTTTGTGGTATGTACTGGATGTTAATCTTTTCTGTTGTATTAGTTTTTAGCGCCCTAATTTTTTTCCACGATTCCGTGCTTCTTGTTCCTCCTATATATTGTTCTATTTCCTGACATGCCTTTTCCCATTTTTCATTTTTTTCCTTGTTCATAAGTCTCTTCGTTTCTCTGTTTTTTTCTTTATATTTTTGTAAATCTTCTTCTGCTTTAGTGTTTAACCATCTTCCGTAAAGGATTTTTTTCTCCCTTATTACTTCTTTCGTTTTCTGACTTATGTCTACATTCCAGTTCTTCTGTCTACTTTCTTCTTCACCTAAGGCTTCCAAAGCTGCTTGTTTAATGCTAAGTTTTACGTGTTCGTATGTTTCCTCAATGCTATTATAGTTAAATTCTATTAATTGCCTGTCCAATCTACGTTGATATAAATTAATTTTTAATCTCTTTGGCTTATCTTTAGAATCGGCTTTTTCTGTGTTTACTTCTTTGTTTATTCGGTTATAGTTTCCCCGTCTGAACCATGGAAAGTATAGATATGCTACCAATAATTTGTGGTCGGTTCCACATTCGGCACCTCTTTTTACTCTTACATCCTTTATTATTATTGATGTTTGTTGTTTTATAATAATGTAGTCTATTATAGACCTTAGGTTACGAGTGTCTTGTATCCAAGTGTATTTGTGAATGTCCTTATGTTTGTAGAACCCGTTTGTAATTTTTAGATTGTTCAATTCACATATATCTATTATTCTTTCTCCATTGTCATTAATTACATCTTCTCCGAATTGCCCTACTACTTTGTTATTAGTTTTTCTTCCGATTCTTCCGTTTATGTCTCCTGCTATTAATATTTCTTGTTTGTTTTTTGTTTTTTCTATTTCTTGTGCTAGTGTGTTCATAAAATGTTCTTTGTCTACGATACTACTGTCATCTGTGGGACCGTATACTCCGAGTATTACTAACTCTCTCCCATAAACTGACATGTTCAGTTTTATTATCCTTTCATTGATAGGTTCCCATGTGGTTATTAGATTCTTCCACTTTTTCTTTAGTATTACTCCCACTCCTGCTTTTGCTCGCTCTTCTTTTCTTACTCCACTCCAGAGGTGTAGGATTCCATTTAGTTCTTCTGTGCCGTTTCCCTTTTTCTTTGTTTCTGTTATGATCATCATGTCTATATTATTTTTCTTAAACTCTTGTATTACTTCTGTGTTCTTTGCTCTCCATCCCTGTATGTTCCAAGTTGAGTAGATGAGCTTTCTATTCTTGGTTTTTCTCTTTTCTTTTTTGTTCCCGTGGCAGAGATGTAAGCTTGGGGTAGCTAATTGACTTAAAGCAGAATTGCCCCCCCCGTATCCGTTGGGGCTCCCTTCATTGAAGGTGTGGGTTGCCACCCGGGGATATGAATTATCTGAGTTTTTCATCCTGCTTCTCGTTGTATTAGCTTTTCCCATTGGGGTTTTACGTGTGTTAGGTTGCAGAGAATATAATATGTGTTAATCATCGCAACGTGTTACCGCTACTTCAAGGCAGAGGAATTTTTAAGTGTAGTAAATAGAGAAAATGGTATTACAATTTTGTTAGGTTCTGAGAAACGCAACGTGACACCGTAAAGCATGGAATAGCTTTATATTACCAATTTTCCAATTCTACTAACACAAGTAATGCTGCTAAACGGAACCGTTCGCTCTGGCTGCTTTCTGAGCTTCTCATTAATTTAATACGGCTCCTAATGAGCTCCGACAGTCATTATTTTAATTAAATTAATATAGAAATGAGAGCTAGGAAACTTGCAGGAGTTATATCGAATAAAAAACACAATTTATCTAAATCCATCGTCGTTTTAGAGCCACCAAGATTGAATTGTTAGGTTCTGACAAACCTATTGTGACATAGCAAAGTACGGAATAGCTTTATATTGACGAATTGCCACTTCTACTAACACATATAATGTTGCTAAACGGCACCTTTCGCTCTGTCTGCTTTCTGAGCTTCCCATTTATTTATTACGGCACCTAATAAGCTCCTAAAGTCGTTACTTTAAAAAAATTAATATAGAAATGAGAGCTAGGGTACTTGCAGGATTTATATTGAATAGAAAATACAATTTATCTAACTCCATCGGCGTTTTAGAGTCACCAAGATTGAATTGTTAGGTTCTTACAAACCGATTGTGACACCGTGAAGTACGGAATAGCTTTATATTGACGATTTTCCAATTCTACTAACACAAATAATGCTGCTAAACGGCACCGTTTGCTCTGACTGCTTTCTGAGCTTCCCATTAATTTAATACGGCACCTAATAATCTCCGAAAATCATTATTTTAGCTAAATTAATATAGAAATGAGAGTTAGGAAACTTGCAGGACTTATATTGAGTAAAAAATACTATTTATCTAACTCCATCGGCGTTTTAGAACCACCAAGTTTGAATTGCTAGGTTCTGACAAACCGAATGTGACACCGTAAAACATGGAATAGCTTTATATTGACGAGTTTCCAATTCTACTAACATAAATAATGGTGTTAAACGGCACCGTCCGCTCTGGCTGCTTTCTGAGCTTCCTATTAATTTAATACCTCATCTAATAAGCTCCCAAAGCCATTATTTTAATTAAATGAATATTGAACTGGGAGCTAGGGTACTTGCAGGATTTATATTGAATAAAAAATACAATTTATCTAACACCATCGGCGTTTTAGAGCCACCAAGTTTGAATTGATAGGTTCTGACAAACCGAACGTGACACCGTCAAGCATGGAATAGCTTTATATTGACGATTTGCCAATTCTACTAACACAAATAATGCTGCTAAACGGCACCGTTCACTCTGGCTGCTATTTGAGCTTCCAATTAATTTAATACAGCACCTAATAAGCTTCTAAAGTCATTATTTTAATTAAATTAGTATATAAATAAGAGCTAGGGAACTTGCAGGACTTATATTGAATAAAGAATACAATTTATCTAAGACCATCGGCGTTTTAGAGCCACCAAGTTTGAATTGATAGGTTCTGACAAACCGAACGTGACACCGTCAAGCATGGAATAGCTTTATATTGACGATTTGCCAATTCTACTAACACAAATAATGCTGCTAAACGGCACCGTTCACTCTCGCTGCTTTCTGAGCTTCCCATTAATTTAATACCTCACCTAATAAGCTCCCAAAGTCGTTATTTTTATTAAATTAATATAGAAGTGAGAGCTACGAATCTTCCAGGATTTGTATTGAATAAAAAATACAATTTATATAACTCCATCGACTTTTTAGAACCACCAAGTTTGTATTGCTAGGTTCTGACAAACCAAAGGTGACACCGTAAAGCATGGAATAGCTTTATATTTACGATTTTCCAATTCTACTAAGACAAATAATGCTGTTAAATGGCACCGTTCTCTCTGGATGCTATTTGAGCGTTCCATTAATTTAATGCAGCACATAATAAGCTCCTAAAGTCATTATTTTAATTAAATTAATATATAAATAAGAGCTAGGGAACTTGCAGGACTTATATTAAATAATAAATACAATTTATCTAACTCCAGCGGCGTTTTAGAGCCACCAAGTTTGAATCTGAGTCTGACAAATCGAACGTGACACCGTAAAGCATGGAATAGCTTTATATTGACAATTTTCCAATTCTACTAATACAACTAATGCTGTTAAACGGCACCGTTCGCTCTGGTTGCTTTTTGAGGTCCCCATAAATTTAATACGGCACCTAATAAGCTCCTAACGCAAATATATTGTTACGGTTTTAAATCATCAGATCGACATTGCTCATGAGCACTGTCAAAAATCGGGTACAAACTGCAGGGTTCGCCGGCTTTTCCAGAAAACACAGATCTAAATGTGTCGGGACAGGTGTTGTTGCCCCAGTTACCCGCACTTAGCTCAAACGGGATGGGGTAGTTCGAAGACTTAAATAAAAAACCGAAGGGGTACTTACCCTAAAGCTTGCTTAACAGAAAAAGAAATGCCTGAGCGCCACTTGGTTCTGATTAGGGGTGGCTAACGTGTCTAGAACCAAGAACAATACACGTAGCCTATGGAGAAGTCCTCCACTTACGTTGCTGAACACCTCAGCCTGTTGTTTACCAAGCCTCCTCCGAGTAGCCGGGTGACCTTGTTAAATCACTTAATTAATCGGTGGCAAAGGCCAGGTTACACCGATATAAGACCCAGAGGGGGTTTCAAAATTCATAAAAGGAATGACCTGACTTTAACAAGTTTATTATTTAAAGAAACAAATGACAGTTTACACAAATCGGTACATTAAAACAAACACCCGGAGGTGAGTTTGAATTTAGTAATAAGATAATCCTACGTGAATATAAAAGGGGGCCCCACGAAAACCAAAATATATCTTAAGGGCTAGTTACAAAGACACAAGAAAACACAATATTATCCAAAACAAGTGACATAAAATGGACGCCAGGAGTCAAGTCCCTGGTATACATTAACTGAGACAGATCATAAGTCCTAGCGGACGTACGCAACGTTTATAAGCACTGACGCACAATAAAATATAAAATCGCACATTAAGTTAGGCACCAGAGTTACCTAATTGGTACAATGCAGGGCGCCTACCTGATAGTTGCAGCATGCAGTCTTAAGTGCAGATGTAGTTGTTCTCGTGGAGGCCTGGTAAAACGTGCCAGAGGTGTAGCGAATTCTCCAGAAGAGGCAACAGGTGGAGCAGAAACTCGAGGGATTGAAGACAATCGGCAGCAAACGTCAATCAACGAAGTGACAGCAAACCACACTATATCGCGCGGAGGCCCTTCCTTTAATTAAACCCGACGTTGACACATATATGCATTACGCAATAGTTTTTTCCCGACTTAACAGGGAAAAAAAAAGTTAGTTGAGGTTCTTCAGATATCGTTTCTAATCGAATCGGCAAAGAGTGCCAAAAGTCTCCCCGGAGACCAGCTGTATGAAACGAAAATCGGCCAATTTAACAACGTCGAGTTAAATACACTTCCACCGCGCACTTCCAAAGACATACAAGAATAAATGTTCGCTTCGAAGATTCGGGTTTAACTGCACTCGCCATTAACATGCCCCAAGGCACTCGAAAATTCGCAACAAAATAAAAAAAAATTCACAACTTAATCACCACAAGTTAGCAAAAGCTACCCCGATTAGCAGCGCAAGCTACGAACCGGGGTAGCGAAAATCACAAACGCCTAGTTCACTCAAGAGCTGGGTACAGATTGAAACTTAATTCGAATTCCGCGCGAAGAAGCACAACGGAAGAAAACTTTGAACTCCGAAACCACTAATTTTAAATGCATTATTCCCTAAGGAGTTATCAATTTTTATTTCCTTTACACAAAGCTTGGTTATCAAAGAAAGCAACTACACGCAGCATGAGGTCATATCTGACTTAGCAAAATTCGGGGGGAAGCCCCACTTGTTGATACTGCTTATCTAAAAGTTCCATGAAGCTCACGTTTCAGGTTACAAGGACAATTCTAAAGAACTTCAGGCGCTAAGTTATTAAAAGAAACATTGAGCTTCGAAATCAGTGTTCACACATTCGTGACAACAAAGGATTCATCAAACCTTATTTCCAAAAGCTTAAATACATCGGGCAGTAAGCAAGCTAAAAAGTTGGAACACAATACGGTCTTATCGCTAACATGGAACCAAGAATGAATTTATAATTACAATTCGGAGAAATATAACCTGAACGAAAATTACTGCGAGAAACTACGCCGTCCCAATAAAATGTTTATAACGAAATTTTACAGGTTACGGGCATCTGAACGCTGGCTGAACTGAATTCGAATGAACTAGTACAGGGCCGTAATTAGTAAGAATTCGGGCAGAATATTTTTAACTAATTTCGTTAATGACAACCTATAGTTGGACTGACAGCAAAAATGGCTGAACGAGGTTGAAATCACTTAACACCCCCCTTACTAGAGATGAATTTCCCAAATTGGTCCTTGAGACGACCGAGAGAATTGCTAGAAGATTTTCTTACTATGTGGGTTAAGATAGCTGTCACTACTCAGGATCCCAACCACACTACGACGGATAGCGTCAAAATGAAAGAGTGAGAAGAAAGAAGAAATTTGCCAAAAAGACCGGTTACGCCGGTGGAAGTTACGTTAAGCCCCAATCAGGCACTGACGGTTCGGTGAAGCCTAGAACACCACTCCCCGGACCAGGAAATCGGGCGACAAATAAACGTAATTTGTCCCACAGGAGGGTACTCCGCCAGGGGTCCCATTCGACTTGGCGATCGAAACTCAATATCAAAAATGTTCAAAAACGTAAAACACGGACCACTCCACCCCGTGAAGGGTGGTGCCCACATCTCAAAAGAATCAGACCATGGCCGAGAAGCCATGGCACGCGCCGATGGGTTGACGGGTAAGCAAGGCGACCGGACCCACTGCCGACTCACTATCCGGCTCCATGACACGGTTTAAAGGGAAAAGTGCCAAAGGCAAAACGGATGGGGACAATGAAAGGTGTCGCCGGACACACGGTAAAGGGAGGATAGAACAAAAGAAGAAAGATGAGAGAGAAGGGTTGATGTCCCACCTGGGATTTGGGTTTTGCTCTTGAAAGAGCTTGTCACAATAGGGTATAAGTCATCACTGTAAACTCTTCCGTCCAACCTACCAATCGAACACAGGGGTACGAAGCCCCAAGGTTCGCAACCTAACTCTCGAAGACCCGTTGAAGAGGGCACGCGAGGCGTCACGGGATCAGCCTCTTGTGTTTGTCCCACCGCAACAAACGATCAAAGAAAGGGGTAGCCACGAACGACAGGAGTCTCGAAGGCCTTGACGGCCACCTAGCCTAAACTAACCTATCCTATTCTAACGAAACGAACAATTATATACAACAGTATGTCACACATGGTTAATCCATTGTGACTTGGGATTGTCAAGGAAAAGAAAACTAAGTCCACCGAAATCCTCAATTGATGACGATGCCGAAAGCCAAATCGTCTCTGAATTCGCATAATGCAGGACCGAAAATGACTCCAACACCGAACACCAAAAGAAAATCCGGAAAAACAAAGTTTCCAATAGATGTCAAACATAAAATTCACTAAAGACACAACATGCGAACAGCCTGGCCTTGACTGTCACACGAACCTCAAAAGCTAACAACGAAATCGCTCCTCCCAAAGTCCAAAGGACAGGAATACGATGCATAACCTAAAGTCATCAAAAGTCTTCAACGAAAAAGTCTTTCCCCCAGGGCAAAGATACTAAATGCGACAACCTAAAGTCATCAAAAGAAAATTCGGTAGGTGACGACAGATCGTCAATAAATAAGTCACTTAAACACAACGACAACAAGCGACTAAATCGCAACATACTTCAACATGGTAAACTACTAAGTCAATAAATGAAAAACGTATGACAGAAAGTATACAAGACACTACGACAAGTGTTGATGCACGCGAAGAAATCAGTAAACGAAGTTGGGCGATACATGATAAAAATGAAAACAAAATAAGAGACAATCAAAAAATACTACGACAATCCAACTAAGAAGATGGTTTGAGAGATATTACAAATTCGCATAAAGCGGATCTCACAAACCCACCAACACAAACCACATCCTAACAGCGAGCCAATCAGCCAATATAGAATAATAAAGGCGAAATGATTTCCAACTTGTCAACAAACAACAACGCAGCACCACATCAAAGAATGACAACAAAAAAAAGTCAACATCAGTAATCTAGAAGCGTCAATGTCGATAAACTCTACTAACTTCAACTTAAATTCAGAATAGCATAATAAAATTTCAAAGTAGCTGAAGGCAATAAACGGATTAAAAAAAAAAGTTTGATACCTTTCAAAAATTTCAGAGTTTTTACAAAGAAGACTAAAAAACACGGTTTACTTAATGATCCATACTAAAAGAAACGATTAACACCAAAAGAATGGCTTCAAAATGTGCCTTAGCACAGAAAAGAAAATGTTGAAATGTTTAACACGAAAAAACACAAAAATCCCGCAAAAAATTCCGGGAAAAACAATGTTTGGTATGTCCAAGGGATAGCAAGGAAGTCATTTAATAAAAGAAAACAAATAAGGTACGCGTCCTGATATGAAAAAAACACGTTTCCAAATTTCAAAGTCCTAAAAAGTCAAGTTTTTATGAAAAATACTGGAAAAAACTATATGACGTTGCTGCCAAAGACTAAAATGAAGCTATATGACAAGAAAAGAAACACAATAACAATTCCGTAAAGGCGTTATCAACAAAACTTTGCCCCATCGTCGCGGACAAGAAAAACGAAAAAAAAAACAATGCCAGAAGGGCGTTAACGACAAAAACCAAGCCACACGTTGGAATAGCCAGTTATCTGTTACGGTTTTAAATCATCAGATCGACATTGCTTATGAGCACTGTCAAAAATCGGGTACAAACTGCAGGGTTCGCCGGCTTTTCTAGAAAACACAGATCTAAATGTGTCGGGACAGGTGTTGTTGCCCCAGTTACCCGCACTTAGCTCAATCGGGATGGGGTAGTTCAAAGACTTAAATAAAAAACCGACGGGGTACTTACCCTAAAGCTTGCTTAACAGAAAAAGAAATGCCTGAGCGCCACTTGGTTCTGATTAGGGGTGGCTAACGTGTCTAGAACCAAGAACAATACACGTAGCCTATGAAGAAGTCCTCCAGGTACGTTGCTGAACACCTCAGCCTGTTGTTTACCAAGCCTCCTCCGAGCAGCCGGGTGACCTTGTCGTTAAATCACTTACCTTCAAGGCCACCGTCACTAAAGAATAACAAAAGAACACTGACTGGCCCAAATCTCGGGGCTCGCTTGTTCAAAAGAGCATGCTTTAACTTCACAAAATTAATTACACTTGGCCTTTGCCAGGTTAGACCGATATAAGACCCAGAGGGGGTTTCAAAATTCATAAAAGGGATGAACTGACTTTAACAAGTTTATTATTTAAAAAAACAAATGACAGTTTACACAAATCAGTACATTAAAACAAACACCCGGAGGTGAGTTTGAATTTATTAATAAGATAATCCTACGTGAATATGAAAGGGGGCCCCACGAAAATCAAAATATATCTTAAGGGCTAGTTACAAAGACACAAAAAAAACACAATATTATCCAAAACAAGTGACATAAAATGGACGCCAGGAGTCAAGTCCCTGGTAAACATTAACTGAGACAGATCATAAGTCCTAGCGGACGTACGCAACGTTTATAAGCACTGACGCACAATAAAATATAAAATCGCACATTAAGTTAGGCACCAGAGTTACCTAATTGGTACAATGCAGGGCACCTACCTGATAGTTGCAGCATGCAGTCTTAAGTGCAGATGTAGTTGTCCTCGTGGAGGCCTGGTAAAACGTGCCAGAGGTGTAGCGAATTCTCCAGAAGAGGCAACAGGTGGAGCAGAAACTCGAGGGATTGAAGACAATCGGCAGCAAACGTCAATCAACGAAGTGACAGCAAACAACACTATATCGCGCGGGGGCCCTTCCTTTAATTAAACCCGACGTTGACACATATATGCATTACGCAATAGTTTTTTCCCGACTTAACAGGGAAAAAAAGTTAGTTGCGGCTCTTCAGACATCGTTTCTAATCGAATCGGCAAAGAGTGCCAAAAGTCTCCCCGGAGACCAGCTGTATGAAACGAAAATCGGCCAATTTAACAACGTCGAGTTAAATACACTTCCACCGCGCACTTCCAAAGACACACAAGAATAAATGTTCGCTTCGAAGATTCGGGTTTTACTGCACTCGCCATTAACGTGCCCCAAGGCACTCGAAAATTCGCAACAAAGTCAAAAAAAAATCACAACTTAATCACCACAAGTTAGCAAAAGCTACCCCGATTAGCAGCGCAAGCTACGAACCGGGGTAGCGAAAATCACAAACGCCTAGTTCACTCAAGAGCTGGGTACAGATTGAAACTTAATTCGAATTCCGCGCGAAGAAGCACAACGGAAGAAAACTTCGAACTCCGAAACCACTAATTTTAAATGCATTATTCCCTAAGGAGTTATCAATTTTTATTTCCTTTACACAAAGCTTGGTTATCAAAGAAAGCAACTACACGCAGCATGAGGTCATATCTGACTTAGCAAAATTCGGGGGGAAGCCCCACTTGTTGATACTGCATATCGAAAAGTTCCATGAAGCTCACGTTTCAGGTTACAATGACAATTCTAAAGAACTTCAGGCGCTAAGTTATTAAAAGAAACATTGAGCTTCGAAATCAGTGTTCACACATTCGTGACAACAAAGAATTCATCAAACCTTATTTCCAAAAGCTTAAATACATCGGGCAGTAAGCAAGCTAAAAAGTTGGAACACAATACGGTCTTATCGCTAACATGGAACCAAGAATGAATTTATAATTACAATTCGGAGAAATATAACCTGAACGAAAATTACTGCGAGAAACTACGCCGTCCCAATAAAATGTTTATAACGAAATTTTACAGGTTACGGGCATCTGAACGCTGGCTGAAATGAATTCGAATGAACTAGTACAGGGCCGTAATCAGTAAGAATTCGGGCAGAATATTTTTAACTAATTTCGTTAATGACAACCTATAGTTGGACTGACAGTAAAAATGGCTGAACGAGGTCGAAATCACTTAACAATATTTAATTAAATTGATATAGAAAT
This sequence comes from Agriotes lineatus, assembly GCA_940337035.1. Classification (NCBI taxonomy): domain Eukaryota; kingdom Metazoa; phylum Arthropoda; class Insecta; order Coleoptera; family Elateridae; genus Agriotes; species Agriotes lineatus. The sequence continues at coordinate 209,954 of CALNHX010000752.1, read as the reverse complement.
TCGAGCTAGAGAATTTGCAGGATTTATATTGCTAAAAAATACAATTTATCTAACCCAATCGGTGTTTTAGAGCCACCAAGATTGAATTGTTAGGTTCTGACAAACCGATTGTGCCACCGCAAAGCACGGAATAGCTTTATATTGATGATTTTCTAATTCTACTAAAACAAATTATCCTGCCAAACGTCACCGTTCGTTCTGCGTGGTTTTTGAAATTCCCATTAATTTAATACGGCATCTAATACGCTCCCTAAGCCATTATTTTAATTAAATGAATATTGAACTGGGACCTAGGAAAGTTGCGGGATTTATGTTGAATAAAAGATACAATTTATCTAACTCCATCGGAGTTTTAGAGCCAAAAAGTTTGAATTGTTAGGTTCTGACAAACCGAACGTGAATCCGAAAAGTATGGAATAGCTGTATATTGACGATTTTCCAATTCTACTAAAACAAATAATGCTGCTAAACGACACCGTTCGCTCTGGTTGCTTTTTGATGTTCCCATTAAATTAATACGGCACGTAATAAGCTCCTAAAGCCAATATTTTAATTAAAGTAATATAGAAATTCGAGCTAGAGAACTTGCAGGATTTATATTGCATAAAAAATACAATTTATCTAACTCCATCGGCGTTTTAGAGCCACCAAGATTGAATTGTTAGGTTCTGACAAACCGCAAAGCAGGGAAGAGCTTTATATTGATGATTTTCTAATTCTACTAACACAAATAATCCTGCCAAACGTCACCGTTCGCTCTGGCTTCTTTTCGAGCTTTCCAGTAATTTAATACGGCACCTAATAAGCTCCTAAAGCCATTATTTTAGTTAAATTGCTATAGAAATGGGAGCTAGTGAACTTGCAGGATTTGTATTGAATAAAAAATACAATTTATCTAACTCCATCGGCGTTTTAGAGCGAAACTTTGTATTGTTGGGTTCTGACAAACCGAACGTGACACCGTAAATTAAGGTATAGCTTTATATTGATAATTTTCAAATTCTACCATCACAAATAATGCTGCTAAACGGCACCGTTCGCTCTGGTTGCTTTTTGAGCTTTCCATTAATTTAATACGGCACGTAATAAGCTCCTAAAGCCATTATTTTAATTAAATTAATATAGAAATGAGAGCTAGGAAACTTGCAGGACTTATATTGAATAAAAAATACAATTTCTCTAACCCTATCGGCGTTTTAGAGCTACCAACTTTGAATTGTTAGGTTCTGATAAACCGAATGTGTCACCGTAAAGTATGGAATAGCCTTGTTTTGATTATTTTACAATTGTACTAACACAAATAATTCTGCTAAACGTCGCCGTACGCTCTGGCTGTTTTTGAGCTGCCCATTAATTTAGAACGGGACCTAATAAGCTCCTAAAGCCATTATTTTAACTAAATTAATATAAAAATGGGTGCTAGAGAACTTGCAGGATTTATATTAAATAAAAAATTTAAAAAATCTAACTCCATCGGTGTTTTCGAGCTACTAACTTTGAATTGCTGTAGGGGTTTATAATTGGTAGGCGACTGCGACCCCTTCCCAGCTGAATCCGACACGTCCGTTGTATCTGTATGTGTAAATGTGTGAGCCGTCCTTTTAGGTCGCCTCTTACGCGAGTCAGGACATACCTTGGGACTATTTTACGCGTCTAAGCCCGGTGCCGGACTCCACACGGCCAGGAGTTGAATAAAGTATGTACCCTCATAATGTAAAACAACTAAAGTTCTATTTACTTTTTCTACGACCACTACTTAAAGTAGGCCTTTTAGCACTAGCTTGTTTCACTAAAAATTACGTTTTATAAATCAGCGTGTTAAAAGTGAAATTAGCTCTTTACTTTTACCACATGTCCTAAAAGTAAACAGCCGGTGTTGAATTTAGAATTTTAAACAGGAAGTGGGGTTTTAAAGTTATTCCAGTTACTTCTTTCGTTAGATGTAAAGTGTTTTTGAAATAATTAAAGCATTATTCAATAAATAAAGTAAAATGTGTACTATTATAATTACCTTTGATAACTAACTTTGACAGCTACCGACTGCAGTAACAGTCACCTGCGCCGAAGTCACAGCCTGCTTTGAATCATGTTGAAGGAAGATAAACTGTAAAAAAAATACCATTTATTTGTAGTCTCTCAATGAAAATTTGCATGTTCAAAATCTCAGGTAACAGTGCAGCGGATACGAGCCAAAACAATTTTGATCGATTGAACAGCTTCGTTTCAGCTATAGTCCAAGAGCCAGCACGGGTTTGTTTACAATATTTTTAACAAGCGTGTATGTTATGGAAGGTCCTTTTGAATATACTGAGAAGAAAACCCGAAGTCTGACAAGCCTGTGGTGGTGGTTTTGGCCCCCTTGCGTCCTTGAAGGATGGAAAAAAATAATAAGAAAAAAGTATAATAACGAGTCTGGCTCTTTGCTATGTTACAGGTAATCATATCTTATGTAAGTAAAAAGATTGACAGACGATTTCGCGGGTGGTAAGTTTACCCCAGATTCACATAAAGTTGCATAATAAACTTAACCATTTACTGTAAAATATCAAGAGATAAAAAAAACTGATCCTCAGCGGGCTGTGGAAATTTAAACGTGGAAATAAGTTGGTGGCAAATTCGAGGTTACCAGGTTAGGTTTTCCGTCAGTTTTGACACAGACTGACGCAAAATCTAACCTGCTAACCTCGAATTTGACATAGACTTACAGCGTTACCAATATATTATTCCTAGGTTTTGTGTCAGTTTTGACAGATTATTTTTTTCCACCCTTCAAGCACGCAAAGGGGCTAAAACCACCACCGCAGGCTTGCCAGAGTACGGGTTCCCTTCTCAGTATATTCAAAGGGACCTTCCATAACAGTACAGACTTGTTAAAAATACTGTAAGAAATCCGTTGCTGGCTCTTAGACTACTACTCCCATCCCATGAAAATTAAATTGCTCAAACTTTGGCCCGAAACAATATCTTTTGAGAACCGCTGATGTGGGGAGTTTAAAAAAGTACTGGGGCAGATATTATTTTTATTCAATTACAAAGATGCACAAGTTTTCACAATTTACAATAACAGCTCGTAAATTATTATCGTTACCCCAAATCGCACGTTTCACCTTTGCGCTATTGCCAAATTGCCTGTCAAACGACATCGCAGTGGGCTATTTGAATTTGCACTCGCTGCCATGGCGGCAGCTGTTGACGATTTTACCGCCTGGCTAGGCAAAAAATTAAAAGATCTCAACACAGACGAGGGTGTATTTGGTTCCTATATAACAGGCATTTTGGACGGAGATGAAACACAAGAGGAGAAGACGGAAGCTCTCGAAGGCATACTCTCCGAAATCATTGTAAGTCCGCCGCACGGATTGCCTTTTGTGGGCATTTAGCATGCTTGGTTGTTGTAGAGTAACGATATATCCCAATTGCGCGTAGAAATAATGGAAATGTGGGCGAAACTGAGGCTGCCTCAGCTGCCGTCGGCGCAGGCAGGGCCCCCTGAGGATGTCGACGTGAAGCTCGTGCGGTTACTGGAATCCCAGTCCTTGCAGACCCCAAAGCAGAAGCAGTACACCGAAGAGGAGAAGAAAATTCGGGAGGCTATTCTGTCCCAGTATAGCCAAATGACAGATGACGAGGAGGACGGTAATGATGGCGAGCCAACCGTCGAGAATGGCCTGGAAAAGAATAGAAATGCACACTCCGTAATGCAGGCTGAGAAGGAAAGAAGGGAGCAAGCCAAATTGGAAAGCCTGAAGAAAAAGGAAAAAGATAAAGAGGATAGGTAAATATGTCGTGTTCATAAATAAACCGGGGAAGAATGTTGACAAGCTTTCATTCAGTTCTAATATGCGGTTTATGTAATTTGTGGAACGTGGCACAGGTGTCTGCCAAAATATTTGCCCTTCACGTCTAGATTTAACAATAAAATTTTTGGTTGTAGGTACTTTCAAATTTCATAACTTTCATTAGTTAAAAACTTCATTGGAGAATCTTAATATTGTAAGTGGAACTTTACATTACGTAGAATTCCTGCAATATGAATTTTAAAATTGTTTATAATCAAAGTCAAATAAAATTGGCTTTAATGTTAGTTTAGTGGTTTCAACAGAAATTTGTAGGTACCACATGTTACGTTGTAATTTTTGTAATTTAATGATGCCTGAAGCATATACAAATAAATGGCAGGAAGTAAAGAAAACTCAGAAATGCAAAGTAGAAAAAATGCATACAGTTTGGAAAGAAAGTGAAAGATTATTTTACAGGAAACTAGAAGTTGCAAAGCATGTCAAAATGATTAAAAGCTGAAGCAAACTGGTACACTAACGAACATTAATACAAATATTGCTCACAACATAGAGAGAGAGTATTTTCAGGAAATGCTAGATGAGGAAGCAACAAAATGCAAACAGTGGCTTGAAACAAGTAGGTAAACTTTGAAATAAGCATCGTAAACATAACAAGGGATGAATTAAAGGAGGCTTTAAGAAGGCTAAAATTGATTAAAGATGTTTTTTTGTATTGTACGGCTTGTGGTAGGAAACCTGGTGTCAGACTTTTCAGGTTGTGCGAGCACCTCTGACGTAACCTAACAATTGTCACCAAAATGACAACTGGGACCGACAGCTTAACGTGCTCGCCGAGGCACGGCTGGCTGCGATTTTACTACTACTATAGGTTGAACACCCATCCAAGTGCCGACCGCCACGCTTAACTCTAATCCTAGCAGTGATTAAATATATGAAATAGGATAAGGGAGGTTATTGAAACTAATAAACAATGTAGTAACAACAGAGAGTTACGAAATACAGATATAATCATCTCACTGTACGAAAACGGCGATGCGATGCAAGAAAAAGGTAACTATATGGGCATTACTATATTAAGTATACCGGTTAAATATGAGTCAGAATATGGGAAATAAGTGAAAAAGCAATAAACGCAAGCTAACATATATGTTCTTGTTTTATCGACTTTGTAAAAGTCTATGACAGGAACGGGAAAGATGGAAAAAGGTAGGAAAAAGGAAAACAAAGAAGCACTACATAAGAGAACAACGAATTCAGTAAAATCAAAACATGAAGACTCAAAGGAATTTGAACTAATGATAAAGAAGAATACAGTAGGAAGATGCAAAATAGGTTGACCAGCCATACTTGGAAATATACAGGGTGATTTATAACGTAAGGAGGAGAAAAAAGTTTCCCACTGATTGAGTACTGCTGAAATTAACTTGTTTTCCAGAGATTTTTTCCAAACGAACACGATTTCTTTGTTTCTTTGGAAACATTTTATAATTTCAAACATAGAGGAAAAAAGACAGAGTGCTCACTTCAATGCTAAATTCTAAAACTAATTTCTATTTCAACGTCATTATTAATATTTTATACTTACTTAATATTGTTTTATAATAAAAAACGAACGAATTTGAATTTTTTATCGTTTACTAAGAAAATATGCTTTTTTACAACTTATTTGAAAACTTGGTGTACATAATTATAATTTTAAATTATGTATTTCATTATTTTAAATAATGCAAAAATGTATTTATTATATTAAGCGAGTTTTTTAAAATAACAAATCTAACAAAGACAAAAAATTATGAAAAGGAAAGAGAACAATAGAGATAATCGTTTACAGGACGAAATGTCAATTTGACACTTTCCTAAATTTCAACGGCAACTTGTCTATTATTTTTTTATTATTCAGCAGCTCTCAATAGTTACTACAAAAATTATTGGGAATTAAAAAAAAAATTAAGAAGCCGTAATTTCTATTTTACATTTATTTTAAATAATTTTTTTAATTAAATGTGGTTCAGTTAACTCAAATATCCCCAATTTAATTTTAAAACATAAATTACCCACGTAATTTTGAATCAACTTCTTATTTAACTAATCTTTAACTCATAAATTTTTAGTTATTGAGATTTTCTAAAAATTTTATTAATAAGAAATGTTTAATTTAGTCCCCTCAATGTACCCTAAAAATCTCCTCCATACATTATAAATCACCCTGTATAATAAAGAACTACGAAGAATAAACATTAAAAGAACAAATTCAATGGTAATAGTAGCAGAACTGTTTAGTTACAGTCATATATGTAATACTTACTATATTGCTAGCGGCTATGAGTGGGAAACTCACGAAGGAAGTGTGACAGACAACCAACTCCTTCATGTATTCGGTGAGCTGTGCGCAAGCGCGGCGGCGTGGTCAAGTTTAAAATTCGCTTCTAAAGGCGGAGTTCCAATTCTCACGCATGCGCACGAGACACGTTATACTCTAAGTGAAACAATGTCGGCACCGTAATGCTTTCAGGCATTCCGAGGCCCTACTAGCAATATATGTATAATATATCTATGGTTACAGTATTAAACTGGACAGGAAAGAAATGGAGCAAGTTGACAAATATTAATATGTACGTGCATTGAAAGATGAAATTAATGAGCGAACAACTGAGAAAAGAACAACACAAAGCCTTACACCCAACGGTAGAAAGGCTTCAATTATACAGGGTGTATTAAAAATGGCGCATAATCTACAGGTAGAGCGATTCTTTAATTAATTCTGAGTCAAAAATCTTAATACTAAAATGTTGGGGATTGGTCTTAATAAGCCCTCACGAGCAGAATATAAAAAAACTTTTTACTTGGGTAAAGTACCTACCATCTCCACTACATAAAACGATTAAAAATTGTACCATCAGGTTACAATGGACATTGATTTGTACGACTCTGAAAGATCTAAATAGCAAAAGGGAACCAAAGTGCCTTTGATCCCTTGAGTGATTATTGCCCTCGACTTCGTCTCGGGCAATAAACATCACTTGCAGGATCAAATAATGCACTTTTGTCTCTTGGTATATAATATACTATTATTATTTCAATGATCATAAATTCATAATATTGCTATAATGTGTATTTAATGTCGACTCTTGTTTCTGCCTAATAAAGAGCATAGTGAACTAGTCAGTTGTATAGCAGATAAGTTGCTCCAAAAGATTGTTATCATCTATTATTTGGTGAAACTTTGGAAAAGAATTTCAGAAAAATGTAAGTACTATAAATGGATACTGCTCTTTTAGTATGATAAATTATAGAAAAGTGATTGGATTCAACTGCTCTGCCATTCTATGCTTTGGTGACAGGTAGACAAAGAACTAAAATAGTTGCAAAATCAAATAATCCAAAGAAAAAAAATTAAACATTGAAGCAAACGAAAGAATAGTGAAAATTAGCAGAAATGACAGACCACTTGGGAGAAGGCCGTTTGTAAAACTTACTGTCATTTTCAGAAAAAACAGCAATCCTATAACGCGATAAAGAGCTTGTTATTGTGTTAGTAGTTTATATCTTTAAATTTACTTTACTTCAGCTGTTGTTCTGTGTACCCTATTGTGCAAATAGTTTGTGTTGGTACTATCCGTTCCGTACCGAACTACAGTCTCGCGTCGTTACGCGGCTAATGTGATATTCTAAGTATCATACCGAATGTCATCTATTGTTTTTGTAAACCACACATTGGTGTATCGTGTTAATAAATAGTTGTCGCATCAGTGTTATCATTTCAGTTCACCCACTAGCGCAAATAATCCTCATAGGTTATGGGCCCAGCTAACGGTGTGAAATGAAGATAACGAAATCGCAGCCTGAATTTACTTGAACTGCATTCCTGAAATCATTTTTTGGTGACATACGTCATTCTCAAAAAGTCGACATGAATGCCGCAGGTACTGCGAGAATTGAAACTCTCAACAGAGAAAATTATGATACATGGCGGATGCATATGGAAGCTCTTCTCGTTAAAAACGACGCATGGGAGTTCGTCAACGGCACAAGAGTGAAACCAGAGGTTGTGGAGGCGGATGCCACGTCAATTCAAGCACAACAGCAGTGGATCACCCTTGACCAAAAGGCGAAATCTGACATAATTTTGTCGATCAGTTCAGCGGAGTTGAAACAGGTAAAGGGATGCAAGACTGCACGGGATGTATGGCTGAAGCTCGAAAGCGTTTACCAGTCGAAAGGGCCCGCGCGTAAAGCAACACTGTTAAAGCAGCTGACTCTTCAGCGGATGCGAGAGGGCAAAGATGTGCGAGAGCATTTACGTACGTTTTTCGATGTAGTTGATAAACTCAACAATATGGACGTCGATATAAATGCTGATTTACTCGCCATAATGCTTCTTTATAGTTTGCCGTCAAGTTTTCAAAACTTTCGTTGCGCGATCGAATCTCGAGACGATTTACCATCGCCGGAAACACTACGTGTAAAAATTATTGAGGAATCCGATGCGCGCAAAAGCGAAATGCATAGTGAAGTGCCGAACGCTATGGTGGTTCGTAAATTTACTCATAAAAGTAGAAACACACAGTTTAAAAATAAGAACAACAACGGCAAAGACTTGTCATCAACTATTAGATGTTATCGCTGTAAGAGGCTCGGTCACAAAGTCAGTGAATGCAGACAGAAGGACAATAAAGAATCACAAAGTGCGAAAATCGCGGAACACTTTCAGTGTTATACTTCGGTGGGTTCGTATTCTTTAAAGAACTGTAAAGACATTGATAATGTATTCCAAGTACCCAGTACAATTGGAGACGGATCGTGGTGCCTAGACAGCGGTTGTTCTTCACATATTTGTAAAAATTCTAACGAATTTTTAAGCAAAGAAAGCGTCAACGCGGAAAAATTGCATTTGGCAAGCAGTGCTTCGACCGACATCAAGGCGCGCGGAAACGTTTTGTTTCAAGTACACGAAGAAGACGTAACTAAACAAATAGAGTTGACAAATACACTATTTGTGCCCGATCTTCGCATAAACCTTATGTCGGTGGGCAAAATCACTGACAAGGGGTATCGTGTAGTTTTTGAACAAAAATCCGCAAAGATCGTTAACAAAGAAGGTAACGCAATATTAACCGCAAGACGTGTAGATGGGTTATATATCATTCAAGCAAAAAACAACGACAGATGTATGGCATCGACTTTGTCAGATATCAACAAGCTTCGTCTCTGGCATCAACGCCTTGGTCACTTGAACGTGAAGGATCTTACTGATGCTGCGCGAAAGGGGACGATGAAGGGAATCGGCGTTGTTAGAGCTGATGACACCTTTGTGTGCGATGTCTGTATTCAAGGAAAAATGGTGCGTGCTCCATTCCCAAAACGATCAAATCGACATACGAAATTGCTGGAGTTGGTACATTCAGACGTATGCGGCCCGATGAGGACAGAATCGTTGGGAAAGGCAAAATACTTCGTCACATTTATTGACGACAGTTCGAGATGGTGCGATGTTTGTTTTCTGGTTAAGAAGAATCAAGTCTTCACGGAGTTCCAGAAGGTCAAAACCTTGTTAGAAAAGGAGACCGGAACATCGATCAAGAGTTTGCAGTCTGATAACGGGACGGAATACAAGAACAAACTCTTTGATGATTATTTGGACGCTCACGGGATTCGTCGGCGATTGACAGTTCCAAACAATCCGGAACAGAATGGCGTCGCGGAGAGGAAGAATCGCACTCTCATCGAGATGGCGAGGTGTCTCCTCATTCAGTCCGGATTGCCAAAGGCGTTTTGGGCCGAGGCAGTGGCTACTGCCAATTATATACGAAACCGCAGTCCATCAAAATCATTAGATGGGAAAACACCATACGAAGTTCGATTTGGGAAGAAACCGGACGTGAGTAACTTTCGCGAGTTTGGCTGTAAAGTTTTCGTTTTGGATAGGTTGTCTGACAAGGGAAAGTTTGACGTTAGATCACGTGAGGGCGTTTTCCTAGGATACTCGGAGGAAATCAAAGGCTATCGCGTTTGGATCCCGAAAGAACGTAGAGTAGAGGTATCACGCGACGTGAAATTCCTGGAATACTCTTCGGAGATCCAAGGCAACCCCAAACTTCGAGACAATCATCGAGAGATGGACGTTACTTTAGCACCGCTTCGATTATCAAGTGATACGACTGAATCGAGCGTTGCAGTAGATATGGAACCTGAAAACGTAACAGCAGAAGAAACTGAAGGTATAGAACTCAAGTATGAATTCGATACTAACGCAGACAAGAGCGAGCAGTCTGGAGAAGAAGACAATGAGCCTCACGTAACTGCAAAGCGAGGTCGCGGTAGACCCCGAAAAGCGAAAACAGGGCTTCCAGGTCGACCGAAAAAGGTATACAATATGCAAAATGTAAACCTTGCTGCTCTTGAATATGGTCTACTGGCCGAGGTAGATGTCGATTTAGCTGTTACAGGTCCATACGCTACGGAGTGGTACCATGCCATGGCCACCGAGTTAAAATGTATCATTCAAAGTGGTACCTGGGTTATTGTAAATCGTCCATCACCTGGAAAGGTGATAGGGAGCAGGATGATTTTGAGAAACAAGTACGGGCCAGATGGAACGATTCAACGGAGGAAGGCAAGAGTCGTCGCTCGGGGGTTCTCACAACGCCCTGGTGTTGACTATGACGAAACCTTCGCTCCGGTTGCACGCCTGAGTTCTATTCGCCTTGCCACGGCATTGGCATCTCAGTACGGAATGACGATTCATCAGTTCGACATTACTGCCGCGTACCTGAACGGTACGTTGACTGAAGAAATCTATATCGAAGTTCCGGAGATGACTGAGGAGACCCTGAAGTACATTGTTCGGACCGAGAAAGATAAAATCACAAAGAACAAGGCGGCGAAGATGCTGCAGGACCTTCAAGAGGGCGACAAGGTGTGCCTTCTTAAAAGGGCACTCTACGGCCTGAAGCAGGCTGGACGACGATGGTACGAAAGGTTGGATAGCGAATTACGTGCTCTGGAGCTGTCACCGACTAAATCCGACTCATGTGTGTACGTCAGAGGTTCAGGGGGAGATTTGATGTTAGTAGTGATCTATGTCGATGACATCTTATTGATCTCACGGAATCCAAAAGACGTGACACAACTAAAAAGCAAACTCGCTGAGAGTTTTGGGATAAAAGATCTCGGTGAAGTCGGATGTTGCCTCGGAATAGAGTTTATCAAACGAAACGACGGATACACAATCCATCAGCGGGGACACATCGAAGACATCCTACGACGATTCGGGATGGCTGATTGTAAACCAGTGTCCACTCCAATGTCGGTTAATGCCAAGTTATCGAAGAGCGAAAAGTCAAACGACAATGATTCTATTCAGGTACCATACCGTGAATTGGTTGGCTCTTTAATGTATTTGGCGATGGGTACTCGACCCGATATAGCACACGCGGTTAGCTGGCTGAGCCGTTTTAATGATTGTCATCAACATGTTCATTGGATTGCAGCAAAACGCGTGTTGCGCTATCTTCAAGGTACCAAGAAGATCGGAATTGTATATAAGCCCTCGAGATCGAAATTAACTGGACTGGTTGATGCTGATTGGGGGAATTGCCCTGACGATAGACGGTCGTATACCGGTTTTACTTATATTCTCGCTGACGGAGCGGTCACGTGGGAGTCACGTAAGCAAAGAACGGTCGCACTCTCATCTACCGAGGCAGAATATATGGGCATAGCAGAATCTGTCAAAGAAGGAATCTATTTACAGACATTCTTAGATGAATTGGGATACAACGCACTTGTCGACAACATAACGATATTTTGTGACAATATCGGGGCTCAAAAGCTGGCGTTGAATCTGGTGTTTCACTCTCGCACCAAGCACATCGACATCCGTCACCACTTCGTACGAGAGGCAATACGTAACAACAATATTTGTCTTCAACATTGATTGATTGATTGATTGAATTGTGAGTTGATGACAGGGTTAGGAGCCTAGAACACTGCAGCCTTAGGCTTATTGTGTTACTCATCATATCACATTATTCAGTGAAAAGTTTTGCCGTCTTTATTAGGTTTAGTAACGTTTTCACTAGGTTTTCTCTAATTAGAGTTTCTCTTGTATTGGCTCCACCCAGGAGCGAATGTCTCCATCGGGCGAGGGCTTCACAGTCAAAGATAATATGAGAGGCTGTTTCGTCCTCTTCATTACATAGTCTGCATATGGGTTCCTCATTTAGGATGCCCATTGTATGCATGTGCTTGCGTAGGTTGCAGTGTCCAGTTATCAGTCCTGTCACTTGCCTAATTTGGTGTCTGCTTAGTCGCAGTACATCATCTGTTAGTTTTTTAGATGGTGTTTTTAGCATGGTCTTGCTGTGTCTTAATCCATCCACATGGTTCCAGTGGTTATGGTGCGATCTTTTTATCCACCCAGCCAACCAGCCACGAGCAGAGGTTTTAGAAATTCCAAATACTGGTTCAGGACCATTAAATGCTATTTCTGTTCCCTCTTTTGCGAGGGCATCAGCTTTTTCATTGCCTTTTATCCCCTTATGGCCCGGAACCCACATGAGGGTTACTTTGTTGTGGTTTGCCAGGGTTATTAGATTTTGAAGGCAGTCCCAGACTAGTTTCGAGTTAATCCGGTAGCTAGCTAGGGCCTTTATGGCAGCCTGGCTATCAGTTAGGACAAGGATATCTTTGCCTTGATAATTCCTCTTTATGTTTTCCTGTAGACAAGTGTCTATGGCATGAGTTTCGGCTTGGAATACTGTTGCGTGCTTCCCCAAAGATGCACAGGCTTCAAAATGGGGAGATTCCCCATATATCCCAGCTCCAGTACCGCTATCAGTTTTGGATCCGTCTGTATACCAGACTGGTTTTCCTTCCTGACCACGTCTTTGTGCCAGCCCTTCGTTCCATTCTAGCTGAATGTAAAAGGGTTTGTTAAGGTTATGCCTGATAGGCATTGTGTCACTGCTCATTTCTAGTAATGGATTAGTGATATTGCTGGTTATTCTGGTATGACCAGAGACGAAACTGGTTTGCCAGTTGCCATTATAGTTCAGTCTATACGCCGCCATCCTTGCCTCTGCCTTGATTATGATATCTAGGGGAGGAAGGCTTAGCAGGGTTTCCATAGCTGCAGTTGGAGTGCTTCTCATCACCCCTGTTATACATAGGCAAGCCAGCCTTTGGAGTTTGGAAAGCTCCAGTTTGGCTTGCTTTTGTTCTACTTTTGGCCACCAGGTCAGCGATCCGTAGGATACCATAGGTCTCACCACAGCAGTGTACAGCCAGTGTACCATGCTTGGCTTAAGTCCCCAGGTTTTGCCCACTGCACGCTTTGTTGCCATAATAGTTCTTTTGCCTTTATGTGCAATTTTTTGAATGTGTGAGCTCCAGGTTAACTTAGCATCCAGGATTATGCCCAGATATTTAGCTTCTTGGCTCACTTGCAATTGTTCATTGAAGAGGTTTGGCAGTTTTAGCCTGTCCAATTTCCTTCTTCTAGTAAATGGAACCAGTACCGTTTTCTGCGGATTTACACTTAGGCTCTCTTTGGTGCACCACCTCTCCACAATTCTTAGAGCTTTTTGCATAATCTCTGAGACTGTGTTATCAAATTTCCCCGAGATGAGTATCGCCAGATCATCGGCATACCCCTGGGTATAGTAACCTTCCCTATTTAGTTCGACTAAGAGCTCATCCACTACCAGGTTCCACAACAAGGGTGACAAAACTCCCCCCTGTGGGCATCCTTTGGCAGCTTCCACCTCCATTGTCTCACCAGAAAGGGTTGATTGTATTTTCCTGTCATGGAGCATGTTACTGATCCACCTGCAGATGGTGTCTTCTACCCCACGGTTTCTTACTGCAGCTATCATTGACACGAAGGAGGTATGGTCAAAGGCTCCCTCAATGTCAATAAAAACTGTCAGTGCAATTTCTTGGTAGTTAATTGCCTCCTCAATTCTCCGCACTAGTTGGTGGAGAGCAGTTTCGCATGATTTCCCCGATTGATATGCATGTTGATGGGGATGAAATAGGCTTCCTGAGGGAAAGCTCTCTCTGATATGTCTTTCAATCAGTTTCTCTATCAACTTTAACATAAAGGAAGATAGATTGATAGGTCTATATGACTTCGCCTGAGAAGAGTCTCTTCCAGGTTTAGGTATGAAGACAATTCTAGATTGTTTCCAGACAGACGGGATGTATCCCGTTGCCAGGCTTGCTCTTAGTAGTCTACAAAGCTTTGGTGTGAGGATCTCTTTCCCTTGTTGTAGAAGCACAGGTATTATGCCATCAGGACCAGAAGCTTTGTATGAGTTAAACGAATCTATGGCCCATTCAATACTTTTGTGGGTAACGATTTTGTTTGAAATTTGCCAGTCCGTTTTTTCAGCCCTTATAATCGGGTTAATGAGGTTTGGCTGATGCTCGTCTGCAGGATAAACCGCATGTGAGTCTGGAAAGTGTGCTTGAAGAAGAAGCTCCAAGGTTTCTTTACTTGTTTCCGTGAATTTCCCATTTGGCTTTAGGATTGTGCCAACGGGTTCCACAGGATCTTTAGCCAGAATCCTCTGGAGTCGTGCTGCTTCAGAAGTGTTTTCAACTTCTTGACAGAAGTTCCTCCAGGAGTCTCTTTTGGCTTTGCGTATTTGTTTATTATACTCGGTCAGGGATTGATAATAATTATCCCATTCACCGGTTCTTTTCGCCTTGTTGAAGAGTTTGCGTGTGTTTTTTCTTTGTAGTGCTAGATCCGAGTTCCACCAACTAACATCTTTGTTGGTGGCTCGTCGTGTGACCCGGCAGTTGTTGTGATATGAGTTTAAAATAGCCTCCTGAAGTTCAACAGAGGTTAGCTCGATATCAGTACTATTTTTAATCTCATTTTTGAAATTAATTAGATTGACTTGTAGATCCTGCTTGTAATTCTCCCAGTCCGTATTTCTCGGATTACGATACTCCGAAACTGGCTTATCAAGATTACTGATTTCCATTCGAATGTATCTATGGTCCGAAAGTGACGGTTCCTCGGACACATGCCAACGAGTTATCTGAGAGCTAATACGAGAGGTAGCCAAAGTGATATCAATTATCTCTTCGCGAGTTCGTGTTTTAAAAGTTGGTTTGTTCCCCCGATTCAGTATATCCAGATCTTTGGATACAATAAAGTCAAAGAGATACTCACCCCTTCTGTTGACGTTGCTGCTACTCCATGCAACATGGTGAGCATTGGCGTCAATTCCAGCTATGAGCTGCAGGTTTGATAGCCTGCAGTACTCAACAACCTGTTGTAGTTCCTCAGTTGGAGGTGGATTGGGAGAGTCAAATGGAAAGTATGCTGAAACGATTATTATCTCCTTCAGATTTCCTTCCATTTGTGTTGTTAATTTAAGGACCGAGAAAGATAAAATCACAAAGAACAAGGCGGCGAAGATGCTGCAGGACCTTCAAGAGGGCGACAAGGTGTGCCTTCTTAAAAGGGCACTCTACGGCCTGAAGCAGGCTGGACGACGATGGTACGAAAGGTTGGATAGCGAATTACGTGCTCTGGAGCTGTCACCGACTAAATCCGACTCATGTGTGTACGTCAGAGGTTCAGGGGGAGATTTGATGTTAGTAGTGATCTATGTCGATGACATCTTATTGATCTCACGGAATCCAAAAGACGTGACACAACTAAAAAGCAAACTCGCTGAGAGTTTTGGGATAAAAGATCTCGGTGAAGTCGGATGTTGCCTCGGAATAGAGTTTATCAAACGAAACGACGGATACACAATCCATCAGCGGGGACACATCGAAGACATCCTACGACGATTCGGGATGGCTGATTGTAAACCAGTGTCCACTCCAATGTCGGTTAATGCCAAGTTATCGAAGAGCGAAAAGTCAAACGACAATGATTCTATTCAGGTACCATACCGTGAATTGGTTGGCTCTTTAATGTATTTGGCGATGGGTACTCGACCCGATATAGCACACGCGGTTAGCTGGCTGAGCCGTTTTAATGATTGTCATCAACATGTTCATTGGATTGCAGCAAAACGCGTGTTGCGCTATCTTCAAGGTACCAAGAAGATCGGAATTGTATATAAGCCCTCGAGATCGAAATTAACTGGACTGGTTGATGCTGATTGGGGGAATTGCCCTGACGATAGACGGTCGTATACCGGTTTTACTTATATTCTCGCTGACGGAGCGGTCACGTGGGAGTCACGTAAGCAAAGAACGGTCGCACTCTCATCTACCGAGGCAGAATATATGGGCATAGCAGAATCTGTCAAAGAAGGAATCTATTTACAGACATTCTTAGATGAATTGGGATACAACGCACTTGTCGACAACATAACGATATTTTGTGACAATATCGGGGCTCAAAAGCTGGCGTTGAATCTGGTGTTTCACTCTCGCACCAAGCACATCGACATCCGTCACCACTTCGTACGAGAGGCAATACGTAACAACAATATTTGTCTTCAACATAAGCCAACTGAAGATATGGGAGCTGACATCCTGACAAAAGGTCTTGCCGGACCTAAACATCGGAAGTGCCTTGAATTGTTAGGTATGAAACAGTTCTGTACGTAACGAGGGGGAGTGTTGGTACTATCCGTTCCGTACCGAACTACAGTCTCGCGTCGTTACGCGGCTAATGTGATATTCTAAGTATCATACCGAATGTCATCTATTGTTTTTGTAAACCACACATTGGTGTATCGTGTTAATAAATAGTTGTCGCATCAGTGTTATCATTTCAGTTCACCCACTAGCGCAAATAATCCTCATAGTTTGTATTATTATATTTATTTTTCGTGTTAAATATTAGGTCTGAATTAGGTTTGGACATTTCAGTTCTTAACAAATCGAAAATGGTTGCCTAGTGCAAAAATAAATGTTTGTGATTAATCGATTTTTTCGAATTGCGAACCTATTCCAATTGGGAATCGATTCTACTCCGGAACTGGTTGAAATTACAGTGCCTTTATATAGACAGTGGCGACAATGGGGTGTCCTATTTTTGATTGGCTCCCTAAATCACGTGGTTTTAGCTGCCATGTTTAGGCGAAATCACCTGTGATTCGTGTTATACTTTTGACAGTACTGAAGTCTATTGTCAGTCTATGTCAAACTCGAGGTTATTAGGTTAGGTTTCGTTTGTTATTTGACACAGACTAACGTAAATCTTAACCTGCAAATATAGAATGTTTTCAGTACTGCCAAATGTAAAACACGTATCACAGTCGACTCTGATTACGGATTTAAATGAACACCCGTTAGAAATTTGCCTAAATATGGCGGCGGGGGTGTGGCTTAGTTGTATTGTCGCCACTGTCTATATAAAGGCACTGTTGTTGAAATTACAAATCGATTGGAATCAAGAATTCATAATTCAATGGAAACGGTTTTTTGATATCTAAAAAAATCTGTTAAATTTAATACATCCATGAACCATAATGAATCGGCCAGTTTTTACGTAACTGGAAAATGTTAAACAATTTTATTGCTAATGTTTAATATTTTATCATTCACAGGTATCGTCATCTGTGGTAAATTTTCGATTTTCTAGTATTTTTGGAAATAGCGGCCACAGCTTTTGGTCCAAAAATTAAAAAAAAAAATCAATTTATATCCCTGCATGCTTTACCTCTTCATTCCATAAAAAGAAATTGCTTTGAGTCATGACTTCATTTTTACTTCACCGTTCGAGATTTCTTCAAATTGTCACGTTTTAGGGTTCGTAGATGACGAAAAGGAGATTTTCTCAATTCCGTCTGTCTGTCTGGTGGCGGTATATCTTAAAAATTATTTGTTGGAAGAAAGCGATATTTTACATGCATATTATACCGAGTGCTGACTTGCGCAACGCACCATAGGGATTTGCATAGTAAATTCTTTATATTCAATTATTTGCGCACCTAATTATTTTATAGTTGAATTGTAAACATATTTTTTGTAGAGACAAAAATACTGCATCCATTCATACTAATGTTAATAATTTTCCATTTTCCAGAATAGGATAAATCGATGAAAACAAAAATTTAATTTTCAAAACTCCGTGGTGTCTTGGAATTACCTAAACAAACAATATGAGTTGTTGGTTTTTCTGTCATTGATGTTTGACGTTTACAATAATTCATTAATTTTGTTCAGCTTAACGTCTCTAAGGTACCTGGACCTTGTCCATAACAAAAATGGTTTTATGGTGGACGCTTGTTAAGTAAGCTTCTTGTTTATTGTAAAATATTCGTATTCCAACAGTACAACCATTAATAGACTGATACATTAAGTTTAAAACTACAGGCACGTTTTTAAATAATTGTAGGTGCAATAACAAGGTTCAGAACCTACACCAAACCGAGGAAAATGACAATCTTTTGACGGCAGTGACTGGAAATCCTAGTATTAGATAAATATCACAAAATACACGTTTTACAATTGTTCAAAGAGGTAGTAGCACCGGCGGTGGTCAACTTTGCTAGAGATCAAGAGATTTGGTTTTAGATGGATGATCCGCACTCGCGTTGTGCATTTGCCTGTTTCGATAACTCCGTGGCACCACTGATTTTTGTAAAAATGCTAGTTTGATTTTTTGCGCTCTTTCGGTTTCGGAAAATGGAAAATTATTAGCTAAAGTAGGAGTGGATGCAGTATTTTTTTCTCTACAAAAAATTTATTTATTTGCAACCATATACCGTGTGTCCACAGGAGTACGCACCATAGATATAAGATAATGCTAATAGAATATAAATATCAACCAGTGCTATGACCACCGTCCCTTTTCTTGTAACATTTATAACAATATTGTTTCATACAGTGGCGGGTTAGAAGCCAGAGAACAACGTTTTAGCGTGCCGGCGATCACAGCATTAGCCGATCTTTCTATTCTATTTGGTTATCCCTATGGTGCGTCCTCCTGTGGACACACGGTATGTAATAAGATCATTACTGACGTTTAAAAAGTTGGAAAATGAGCTATTCCCAACTTGGTAACTTTCCAACCGGTCGGAAAAGTGATTGCTGTCGCAGCGGTTGGAAATGAATCCATTCCCTACCGCTGTCTAGTTAGGGACACTGGGAATATCGTTCATCCATTCATGCGCGATCCATTCCCGACTGCTGTGTAGGTAGGGACACTGGGAATCTCGTTCATTCATTCATGCGCGTCACAACCTGTCTTATAATATAATAATTTTTCCAATTATTGTTTAGAATAAAGTGGTTGCGAATAAAATAGTATACATACCACAGTGAAAAGTGTCATTCCTGTCTCGAGATAAAGTTGACCTCGACGCTACGCGTCTCGGTTAACTACTTAATCTCTCGACAGGAATGAAACACTTTCCACCTCGGTATGTAATATACTATTACACTTTCGCTCTAAAATAATTAGGGGAGCAAATAATTGAACATAAAGAATTTACTATGCAAATTCCTATGGTGCGTCGCGCAAGTTAGCACCTGGCATAAAACTGAGACATTTTCGGAGAAATATATACAGTATGATCACCTTAAAATAATAAAATTTTGTTTATTTTTGCTTTACCTGAAAAATAGATACAAGTAATGATTTGCACATTTGCGGCAGACGGCATTTAGCTGTATTGTAAACTACTATAACTGAAACAGTTTCTACACCTCGTGCAACACCTTAAAGCACCACGAACGAACGCCAATGAAAAATGTCAATGTCCAAACATAACATCAACTAGTTAAAATAACTAACGCCAAAATAATGACCATTCAAATACTTTCGATTATTTCTAAAGGCACTGTATATCTCTAGACTCAAATTTGCCTGAAAATGGCGGCCAACAATCGTATGGCCACACTGTCTTGTATATAGTCACTGTAATTGGTAGTACAGTGACTATATATAGACAGTGGCGACAATGGGGTGTTCTATTTTTGATTTAACCGCCATGTTTAGGCTAAATCACCTGTGATTCGTGTTATACTTTTGGCAGTACTGAAGTGTATTGTCAGTCTATCTCAAATTCGAGATTAGTAGGTTAGGTTTTTTTTGTTATTTGACACAGACTGACGCAAATCTTAATCTGCAAATCACGGATGTGTCACGCGTCTCCCTTAACTACTTAATCGCTCAACAGGAATGAAACACTTTTCACCTCGGTATGTAATATACTATTACACTTTCGCTCTAAAATAATTAGGGGAGACAATAATTGAACATAAAGAATTTACCTGAGAAATAGATACAAGTAATAATTTGCACATAGCTCAGGCTGTATCATTGTCAAAAACGAGGCCTCACAGATGCAGGGTAAACATCACAAATGCGACAGAATAGTATGGTGCTTTGCTTTATAACGCAGCAGAAACTTGTCCGCTTTGAGTACGCCCGTGGCACAGTTATTTTAGCGGTGGAACGTGGAGTGCGGATCCCAGCTGACTACATTTTTATCCCTCGTCTAAAATACAAAGGAATTTTATATTTGCAAAAGATAAAAGTAGTAATTTGCATATAGCTCGGGCTTTATCATTGTTAAAAATGAGATCTAACAGATATAGGGTAAACATCACAAATGGGAGAGAATAGTATGGTGTTTTATAACTCAGCAGAAGCTCGTCCTATTCGAACACGCCCATGACTCAGTTATTCTAGCGTCGGACAAGAAACTGGCTTCCAATATTCGCACCGGAGCACGGACTTCAAATCCCAGTGGATTACATTTTTTTATTTGCAAATTGATCAAATTCGTGCGATGGAAATTCCATGTAAACCCCTTTACAGATTTTTTTTCCAATGAGTAGCGTCTAGATTCACCCCTATGTGTGGGGTGAATTAGGACACCCATTATTTTTAGATTAAAATTGAATTTTAGCATGCATAGAGGTGTACACGAACATAAATATTTCAAAAAAAATTTTTTGCATTTAGAAATGCTTATGAAAGGTTACATTTTTGGAAATGGGCTTTGAGAAAAATATAATATCTGAAAAATCTTTATTTTATTTGTAAAAGTAATTTATAATACAATAACCAAATTTATTCTAATATAACACACATTTTCTTAAAATTAAAAAAAAAGCCAAATCTTTGGAATCATTGGAAAATTAAAGGAACACTTTCTCTGAAACTAAAAAGTATGTTTTCTGGGAAAACCCTCTTTCTAGCATATTTATGTGAATTTTGTTATCCTGATTCTGTTATCGCCCTTAACAAGATGTCATATGTCAGACCGTGTGAGTGGAAAGCCCCATTCACCAAATTTCTGGATTCCCTCCAACAAAAATGTTTCATCTTCTGCTCATAGGGCAGTCTGGCCACCTGGTGTTTATCATGTCTTATCGCAAATGTGGAATGTAATTGGTAGTACAGTGGCTATATACAAGACAGTGTGGCCATTGGGATGTCTTCGCCGCTATTGGTCGACGTGAATATCCGCCATTAACAGGCAAAATATTTAGTTACTTCTAAGTTGTTCTCAAAGAGGTTGGTAGAACCTGTTGATTTAGTTATGGAAAAAAATTAAACCTTTCCAATCTGACAGCTGTAAATTGTCAGTGTCAAATAATTCATTAGCGTCGCAAGCGGGTGAAGTTTTATCATCTATTGCCTAGAAAACTGATATTCTGCACAGTATTTAAATGTGACAATTTAGAATTGTGCTGTTGTTGTAACAGCACAAGATGCGTTCGACTTTGAATATATGATGAAGAGATTACATCGGTGCTACGGTGAATGGGGCCTTAGCATAAGTTTAGAGAAAACGAAGTAATTAGTAGTCAACTTGGAAGCATAATATAAAGTCTTAATAAATGAAGATGTCGCAGTAAGACAAGTAGAAAGGTTTAAATACCTCGGTGCTACAATACAATCGATGAAAAAGGTTTGGGAACAGAAGATATCAGAACTCGAATAGTACAAAGTAAGAAGATACTGGGATGCTTGAAATCAATTTGATGGAACAATACTATCTCTAACAAAAACGAAAAAAGAATAGGTGAAGTAGTGGTAGAGTCGGTGCTATGCCATGGCAGTGAGGTATGGACTGTAACAGCGGAAATGAAACGAAGACTACACACAGTTCAAATGGACAAAAAATTGCAAAGGTATCGAAACGAGATAGAGTGACGAACGAAGAAATAAGACGCAGAATAGAGGCACCAGAATCAGTTGTGGACAGAATTGAACGGAAAGCGTTAAAATGGTTTGGTCATCTGATAAAAATGTTTACTTACTTTTATGTTTGATTTTTTTTATTAATTTAATTACTTAACGTCTCACGTTTGTATATTTTTAACAGCTACAATTTGGAGCTATGGACAATTTTGTTGGCGAAATCATGTAATAAAGAAGGTTACCATCTGAATACTCATACATGTTTAAAACAGGTGATTAATTAAATAGAGGATAATTGTTCATTCACAAATCCAAAACACTAATGTGTACCAATATTTACAGATCGAAATTTTAATTGTCCTTATGTCCTACATTATTTTAACAAAATTATTTTATCTCTGATGAAGCTAACCAAGTCTTAGCGAAACGTTAGATATTATGAATAAATAAAGAATTTTTTAATTATATGTAATTAATTGACTTAAATGACAAAATTTTATTTTACGTTTAAAAGAAAAACAAATCTTATTAGCTGATTTTAATCTCTAGATGTTGTAGGATAGATAGTGTCTGTGAGAAAGGCAGAACACCCACTGGTGTTCCGTATTGCGAACAGTCATACATCTGTCTTATCATTCTTACATAATCTGTAATGGTGAAAAATTACCTTTGATATTTCTCCAGATCTTCAAGTTTGAGGGTCAGTGGACGAAACACATTTTAAATTGCAGTTAAAAACGATCATCTGCCCAACTTACAACCTAGAGAAAGGATTGTGGCATCGCATTCGAAGGATATATTAATAATAAGAAAAAATATTTATGCCCTTACCTGTAGCGCCTATGGTAAATTTGACATTGACAAACTCGTTTTTTGAACCTGTCAAATGGTGTTTCCCTACCTGTGTTAGCGTAGCTAACGTGATTTAGTGACCTTAATTGGTAGTAGAGACCCTGTATAAAAAGTAAGATAAGAGATGGGACAAGTAGAACCAGTTTCCAAGGATAAATTGATTAATTGTGTTATGTTTTTGATAGAATGTTTCAAGACGTTGCCATTGCCAAATTGACATTAACCTAAAAGGACACATTTCTAAATGTCAAATAAATTGCTTCTGATATTAATAAAGTAGGATAGATCTTGCGGATTGTTTCTAGTTATTAATTGCCCATCTACATTTAATTACAGTTTCTTTCTAAGTCAAAGACTCAAATTTAAAATGAATACTAAAACCGGTGTGAAAAAATGGCACTACACTGGATGAAGTGCAAGCTCGCTAGTTCTCATAGGTAAGCTTCTCGTAAAATTTCACATTGA
Source organism: Agriotes lineatus (assembly GCA_940337035.1). NCBI lineage: Eukaryota > Metazoa > Arthropoda > Insecta > Coleoptera > Elateridae > Agriotes > Agriotes lineatus. The sequence goes on along the minus strand of CALNHX010000752.1, from coordinate 186,755 downwards.
CTTTGAAAGAACCTGTAAAAAGTGAAAAGCTTTTTACCCTACAATAATACCTAATAGTTCAGAAGTTTAACACAAAATGAACCATGAGTATTTAGCTTCAGTAATAGTTATATGCCTTTTAGTATCATTCCACTCAGATGGTAGGTAATAACTTTTTTGTTGTCTTTTAAATTTCGCATTCATTTCCACTATACCTTATTGTTGAAGAATTTGAAAGTACAGAGCCACACATAAATTTCTTCTATTTTGATGAACATTTTTATATTGATCTTCTGAGTATGTTTCACTCTCACAGCTGTACAAGTGGAATAATGATTGCGCTGCGTTATATTTTAGTTTCCTAATTGGGATTTTGTCAGTGTATAGTTAAAAACTAGTCTCGTGTAAATTTTTCTTTGCATAATCTGTACGATTTTTACACTTCAAGTTCTTAATAACATACTTTTCTATCAATATTCACATAACAGCATCGTTTTATAGAAACCTAAGCACAGTTTCTTACATCCAACTGCTAAACAGCCAATCATTCATGTTAAATGTATACTCTGTTCACTATGGTCCCGGATTGTCAAAAATGACGTTTTATGGTAGCACTGTTGAATTTCTATTGGTTTTTTTGTTACTATTAGGTTGGACAACGCAAAAGCGTAATTTTGAAAATTTGGGTTTTTGTTACCTGGCAACTTTTATTTATTTTTGCTTAAGTCGGTTCGAAATATAACCTATAATTTATAGTTTTGATGTTAGTAGCTTTATTAATTGTTTCTAGTTACCCACAGCTTGACTTAAAAATATTAACCATGATATAAAGGATTGTTTTTAATTGGATTTTGACATTGACAATCCGGGACTATAGTGAATAGAGTATATGAACAATGACACAAAAGAACCTGATTTATCTATCACACAAAGGAAATGTCACTTGTCATTACAGCAGAAATTATAAATGTCAAACGGCATTAATCATTTCAGCCATGGAAAATGGTTCCAACCAATCCGCATCGATCATCTGTATTTCCCGTCTCTAATCTTAATATACAGGGTCTCTAATTGGTAGAACTCTGTTGTGCCATCTGGTAGTGAAGCTTAAGTGTCTCTACTTGTTTGATTTATGTATGGTGCTGTTAATTTTCTGTGTAATTCTAGTAGTTTTTGGATTTTGCATATTTTTCAAGTGTAAGCACCAGCCTGTACACCGGTAGGTAAAACGAGGTTACAGATAACACATACATACATGTTTGTTTAGCAAATGTCAACATTATTTTGTATTATTTTTTTATTCACAGTTGATTTGGCAGGCAGCTAAAAGCTGTTAACACCAAATATTTGTGTACTTTCTAACATTTTTAAATACTAAACTACTATGGTATATAATAGATTAGCTTTGTACATATCACTCAAAATGAAAATTTTATATTTATATTTAAGTTTTATATTACATTAACATTTAAGTAAACATCCAATCTGTTTTTACTTCCTTTTACAATAAAGGAAGTATTGGATTCACCCCAAAAATTCGAAATTGAGTTTTCAACAGATCTTCACGTTTTAGAGTCCCCTGATCCCAAAAAACTTTTTTTTTTTCATTGGTCTGTCTGTCTGCTGTGTGTCTGTCTGTGCAGAGAATATCTCAAAAACGGAAAGAGGTATGGCACTGAAACTTCATATATAAGTTTTGTGTACTATGTAGATGCGACAGCAAGGTTTTGAAGAAAATCGCATAACCGGAAGTAGGTGTTTACTCTTGTAATTTTTCAGTTTTTTCGATTTTTTCAAAAACGGCTCTAACGATTTTTTTTAAACTTTACATTTTTAATGTGTATTGATGTGAGATAGGTGATTTCCTTCTAAAATGCAACATTGACACTTTTATGTCAATGACTTCTTGCCTTTTGTCGTTGACCGGTGACAAAGGTAGGTGTAGCCCACGATGTAGTACCTCGAACTTCGTAGTGTAGAGATACTCAAGTAGCGATTAAGATAGAGCAAAAAAGTATTAAGAAAAGTTGTTACAAATCACTCAAAAACCTCAAATACCAAATTTCGTTAAAACAATTTTTTTAATTTTTCAACATTTTTATGCCGTCAGTAAATAATGATTTGTTATTGCAATAATAAGAGTGCCATGAAACAAGAAAACAATTTGTAAATTTTATTCAACATTAAAGACGATTGGAAAAATGTATCCTATTTAAAATATTGTTTGTTAAATTTTGTGGGTCTTTAATGTTGAATTAAATTTACTGATTGTTTTCTTGTTTCATGGCACTCTTATTATTGCAATAACAAATTATTATCTACTGACTGCATTAATATGTTGAAAAATTTAAAAAGGAATTTTTTTAGCGAAATTTGGTATTTGCAGTTTTTGAGTGATTTGTAACAACTTTTCTTAATACTTTTTTGCTCTATCTTAATCGCTACTATGACTTTACTTGAAACACTACTTTTTATTTTAATTATAGTTGGTTAGATTTTGACTTTATAAAAACTCTATTCATACAAAAAGATGCATTGTTGTAGCCTACACAACTGATAAAAATTTTATATTGATTGCTCAAAATAAAAGTTATTTAGATATCCTCATGAAAAGTGAAACACTCTGTATTTTCAGAAGGGCACCTCATCATCTGGGAACCTATCCATGTATTGGCCGAGGATAAGTTGAATTTCCTCCTCATGCCCAGCAGTGATATGCGACTCCGGGAAATTTTCCCGAGCAATCGCAATCCTGAGGCCTCTTGACTGTATGAGAGGCCTGGTCGGACCCTTTTTGCGGCTTTCTGCGTGCTAAGAGGGGTTTTCTTCTCTGAGCAGTGTGACCTCCGGGGCACTAAGTTGGTCTGTGACAGTAGTGCCTCTAGTAAGAAGCTCCTGCTGTGTATCAGAACCTGTAGATGGGAATGTTTGGTCGCCGTCTTTTTTCTGTGCCGCAACGGTTTCTCTTAGGTGGCCCTTTTTGTGATATAGCAGGTTGCTGAGGAAGGTCCCAAAATGTTTCCTCCTTGTTGAGTGATTCTGGAGAGGCTCCAGTGGAGGAGCACCCTCCTGGGGTGATCAGAGTGGGACTCTAAAGGAGTACTAGGGTTATTAATAATGTCTCCCATGATTAATCCCATGAGTAGACAGGAAATGAGGTCCGTTCCTGCAGAGCCTGTTACAGGAGTAAGGCCAAGGAACCATGGAAGGGCGCCAGTTATTCCATGGGCATCGTTCAAGGTACTGTAGCCCTGTGCCATTCAGCTCTCGGCACGATAGCTTCCACTTTAACTTGGAGTTAGTTTATCGACTTTAGTTTAAGCAGGGCCACCACGGAAAGAATGCAATCACAGATCACATAGTCTAAGACTACCCAATGGTCTTGGAAGCCCGGAAACGAAAAGTGCAGCTTCCCTGTGAGCTGCCTTCCGCCAGGGGACATAATTGAATGCTAGCTCTGATGTCCGGCAGCCCAGTCGACCCCTCCTTTCCCAGTCACTAATGTTCATTTGCCCGATGTCTTCTCCCACTTCTACCTTCCATCTCTTTCTTGGTCTTCCTTGACGCTTCTTACTCATGAGATTAAAAGTTTCCTTGGCCACCTTTGTCCTGTTATTCTTATTACATGACCCATCTGTCTTTGGGCTTTTACAATTTCTATAATGCTTGGTTCCTTATACAGTTTTTTGAGCTCCTGATTTGTTCTTCTTTTCCACATGTTATCGATTTTCTTTTCACCATAAATCCTCGTAAGTACTTTCTGCTCCCATACTTCTCATATCTGCATTTCTTGTTTTCTTAGCATTAATACCTTACTGGCAAACACAGCTATCAGTCTTATTACAGTTTTGTTTACCCGCACTTTTAACTTCCTTGATATGACTTTACTTTTAAGAAGATGGTTAGGCCTATTTAAACATCGGCTGGTATTATCAATTTGTGTTGATTCTTCTCATGTGTACATTATTTTAAAAAAATTAAGCAACATTTATGAAACTACACGATGTTATTACATACGTTGCTATAAAGAGAATACAGTGCACTAACTAATCACATTATACAAAAGTGCAGATGGAATTTTAAAACAATTTAGATGACAAGCAGAATTACATCATAAAAAAGATATCAAAGCCAAACTGAAGTGTAGTGCTATGGTCCTTATGACTTTATTTTATTTTAATTGAAATTAATTATTATTCTTAGGGTTTTATCACGTTTTATTCTACTTCTTACCTTTTTCTGTGTACATCTCGAGCAATTCTAACAAATTTAATTGTTCGACTCCCTTTTTGGGTTACTTCAGAATTTAATTAGAACATACACAAAATAAAAACCTTTAACACTTGAATATGAAGCAATTTTTATTTATTCACTATAGATCTGCTTATTTGTCATTCATTTTCTACTACTTGATTAGTTACAATCATTTCTACACTTTTTATAGGGTGTTCAAACCAGAAGTAGCAAGAAATAGGATAAGGAAAGTGGCGGAAATTCTTTTTGTCTAATGCATCTTAATATACAGGCCATTAGAAATAAAACTTTAGATCATGAAGTTGCATTACACAATGTTGAATCTGACTTTAATTCGGTGCTGGATATTGTTTGTGTTTCCGAACATCATCTAATAGAAGATGAAATTAATTTAATTAATATCATTAATTACTACATACCGTCGTATTATTGTAGAAAAGTATTAGCTAAAGGTGGAGTTTTAATTTTAGTTCGAAATAATTTGAGTTATAAACATTTACAGTGTAGTGTGAGAACAATAGGGAATCATTTCGAGTACACGGCAATAAAGAATTCAAAAACTATTATTACAGTAATCTACAGAACTCCGGACAGTGACTTTTGTATTTTTATGGATAGTTTGGTTCAACTCCATGAAGAAGTGTCGACATTTGGTTTCGACGTGATAGTGTGTGGCGATTTCAATATTAATCTTCACGGGGAGAATGTTAAAAAAACGGAATTTTTGAGCAGTATGGCAATATTTAATCTACAACCACACATCTCTTAAGTACTAGAATAACTAAATATTCATCAACATTAATTGATAATATATTTAGGAACTTAAAGTGACGAAGATGTTATATCATCAGTTATTGATTTAAATTTATCTGATCACTGTCAACAAATAATAAAAATTGATAATTATTTCTGCAACTCTATTCCTATATCTGAACAATGCGCTGTTTTAACGAAAAATTATTTTCAAAATTTATCACACTCATGTCTTGTGTAGATTGGGATCCTGTTTTTAAAGTAGTAAGTGTGGATGATAAAATGCATAAATTTTATATTTTGTTCCTGAGTTGTTTTGAAAATGCATTTCCCATACGTATAGTTAAACGCAATGTATGTCAAAAAAAGCTTTGGATAACAAAGGGTATCAAAAAGTCAAGTAGAACAAAAAGAGATCTATTACAAAAGTACAAAAAATATAGTAATGACCCAAATTTTCACAATTAAGGAAATTCCTACATTAAAATATTTAAAAATATGGTTTTGCTGTCTAACCAGCTATATTTGAAAAATAAAATTGTAAACTCTAATAACGCTGCCAAAACTATGTGGAATATTGTAGAGGAAGAAACCGGTAAACGTTCATACAAGCAAAATGATAGTTCTGAAATTAGGGTGGAAGACAAAAACATTACAAATCCTGTTTGTATGGCAAATATATTCAATAGTTATTTTGTAAACAATGCTTCTAATTTAACAAACTCCCTACAACAACAGCATGATTCAAGTTACTATTTAAATGCAATAGAAAATGAAGTTGCATCTATAATTAATAATCTTGCAAATAAAAAATCCTCTGGCCCAGAGAACATTCCTTCATCTGTTATAAAACGAGTTTTAGGTGTAATAGTTGCCCCTCTAACTAACGTCATAAACTGTTCTTTTGGATCGGAAATATTACCTTTCGAATTAAAAAAAAAAAACAATAATTAAACCGCTCTTTAAAAAAGGAAATAAAACTGAAATTAGTAATTATAGGCTGATCTCGTTGTTGCCTAATATTTCTAAAATTTTCAAAAAATTAATGTATAACAGATTACAACAGTATTTAGATTCAAAACAAATTTTAAATAGCTTCCAATTTGGTTTTAGAAAAAATCAAAATACGATTCAACCAATTTTTTCTTTTATTGAACAAGTAACTGATGCATTGGAAGATAACAGTTATATAATTGGAATTTTTTGTGATCTATCGAAAACGATTTGTTAGAAAAACTTGACTTTTATGGTATAAGAGGTGTTGCTTACGAATGGTTCAAATCATATTTAAATAATAGAAAACAAATGGTCGAAATGCGATACAGGAACGGCTCAGGAATAATTCCCGATACTCAGAGACTGGTTCCGAGCTAACTTCCTAACCTTAAACATCGAGAAAACGCAGGCGCTAACCTTCGGCTGCTACCGAGATAGTCTACCACAGTTACGCGAAATAGAAATCCACGAGGAGGACTGCGACGACCAAACAGACTGCGGCTGCCCTAAAATCAAGCTAGCAGGTTTCGTCAAATACCTCGGAATTGTAATCGATAGCCACCTCCGCTGGGACCATCATGTCGAATACATACTACGCAAGATGCGATATATGTCCTGCATATTCTACAAACTCCGGCCCATACTAAGCAAAGATCAACTACGCACAGTATATTATGCACTAATGGGGGTGGTGCCCGCGACAACGTAATGAACGCTCTGCAAACCACCCAAAATAGAATAATAAAAGTTATGCTATGGAAAGGCAGGCTGTACCCAACCAACGTCTTATATGACGAAAGCGATGTTCTAAACCTACGGCAAAAATTTTGCGTGGCAGCACTACAGCATTGCGCTAACAAAGATTTTTTCTTAATCGCGGCTCGTGCCGAGGACGAAAGAATAATGAGGAGCGACACCAACAAAAAATTCCTAGTTCCTGGATGTTCAAAGAGTATTGGTCGCAGGCGCTTCACGTATTGCGCCGCAAAAGTTGCAAATTTCTTAACGCCCGAACTACGACAATCACTACTGGCGGGCCCGGTGTCCTACACGTGCAAAAAGAAAATTCAGGAGGCGGTGAAAAACATCCCGAGGGAACTGTTGGCTCTCCTGATAAGCGAGTAACGTCGGTCAATCCATGCAGTGCCAGCACTTAACCTAGACTAGCAACTTATAATGTACAATCTCCAGATTGCGGACAAGTGCTTATTGCACTTATGCAGTCTTCTGTGTGTTGAGTGCAGTGGAATTGCTTGTATGCATGTAGATCCACTGTAAAAATGCTCAATAAATTATTATTATTATTATTATTATTATTCGGACTTGAAAATTGTTAAATGTGGAGTGCCTCAAGGCAGTATATTAGGGTCATTGTTATTTATCATCTACATTAATGATTTACCTTTAAATTTTTTGGACTTCTCGTTTACTTTATTTGCTGATGATACAACATTGTTAATTAAAAAAGATAATAAAAATGGTATGCTTGAAAATATATCTAATATTGTAGATCAAATTTGTCAATGGTTCACAGATAATAAATTAATATTAAACTGTCAAAAGACTGCTAATATAACTTTCACTTCTCCAAGAAGTAATGAAAAAAATATTTTAAATACAAACAAGGGCATAATTGAAGCAGCGAGTCTGTACAATTTTTGGGTTTGATTATAGATAATAAACTATCATGGTCCCCACACGTCTCACATCTAAGCGGAAGGTTGGCTTCAGCCGTGTATGCACTCTCAGTTATCAGGAAAAGATTAGATTTAAAATTTACCAAAATTGTCTATTATTCATATTTTGAAAGCTTGTTAGCTTACGGCATAGAATTTTGGGGTAAAGATAGTCGAATTATATTTCAAATACAAAAACGTGTGTAAATTAAAAAAATACGATTCTTATAGACCATTTTTCCTCAAACAAAATATTTTTACTGCAACTAATTTATATATTTTCAAACTATGCCAATTTATTTTTAAGAAGAAAAGTCAATGAACTAAATCATCTCACGTACACAGCTATAATACTCGGAAAAATGATTTCAGACTTCCTCAGGCTACAAAACCATCAACAGTGAACAGTCCTTTATACGTAGGAATAAAAATTTATAATGCATTACCGGAAGAATTAAAAGATTTAGAAACCTTTAAATCGCGATTAAAACAATGGTTGATGTAGCACAGTTTTTGTAATTTACAAGAATTTTACAACTGTCAATCTACCTGATAAATGAAAGTGGATTCTCTTTGATTGTGCAAAATTGTACCTTTTTAATTTTAATTTAAATTATACTCATATTTATCACAAGGCATTGTACATCCTTTCCCGAATACATTGTATTATTTGTTAAAGGGAAATAATAGTATATTATGTTATTAGGAGCAAAAGTTATATTTTATATGGTGAGGCTGGACGGGTTATCTGCCGAGCTTGCGAGGCAGATAAGTACAGCCGAGCCACATAAAGATACTTTTGCTCCGAATAACATATAGTATTTTTTCTTCAAACGTTTTTAAACAAATTATTTACAACTTTCTGAACAAAATTCGAAGAAAATTATTTGATCTCGTCAGCGGCAGATAAAGTTGTCAGCGGCAGATAATAACTTTATCTGCCGCTGACGAGCGGCAGATAAAGTTGTCAGCAGCAGATAATAACTTTATCTGCCGCTTGTCAGCGGCAGATAATATTATCTGCCGCATGGCAATAAAGTGACAGTTTAGCATCATCAATCCAAGAGTATAATGCCACATTTTACTGTTGTTTGAAGAAAATAGTATATTATGTTATTAGGAGCAAAAGTTATATTTTATGTGGTGAGGCTGGACGGGTTATCTGCCGAGCTTGCGAGGCAGATAACCCGTCCAGCCGAGCCACCTAAAGATACTTTTGCTCCGAATAACATATAGTATTTTTTCTTCAAACGTTTTTATAACAAATTATTTACAACTTTGTGAACAAAATTCGAAGAAAATTATTTGATCTCGTCAGCGGCAGATAAAGTTGTCAGCAGCAGATAATAACTTTATCTGCCGCTTCTCTGCGGCAGATAATATTATCTGCCACATGGCAATAAAGTGACAGTTTAGCATCATCAATCCAAGAGTATAATGCCACATTTTACTGTGTTTGAAGAAAATAGTATATTATGTTATTAGGAGCAAAAGTTATATTTTATGTGGTGAGGCTGGACGGGTTATCTGCCGAGCAACATATAGTATTTTTTCTTCAAACGTTTTTATAACAAATTATTTACAACTTTGTGAACAAAATTCGAAGAAAATAGTATATTATGTTATTAGGAGCAAAAGTTATATTTTATGTGGCGAGGCTGGACGGGTTATCTGCCGAGCTTGCGAGAGGCAGATAAGTACAGCCGAGCCACATAAAGATACTTTTGCTCCGAATAACATATAGTATTTTTTCTTCAAACGTTTTTATAACAAATTATTTACAACTTTGTGAAGAAAATTACTTGATCTTGTCAGCGGCAGATAATAACTTTATCTGCCGCTTGGCAATAAAGTGACAGTTTAGCATCATCAATCCAAGAGTATAATGCCACATTTTACTGTTGTTTGAAGAAAATAGTATATTCTGTTATTAGGAGCAAAAGTTATATTTTATGTGGCGAGGTTGGACGGGTTAGCTGCCGAGCTTGCGAGGTAGAGAAGCACAGCCGAGCCACATAAAGATACTTTTGCTCCGAATAACATATAGTATTTTTTCTTCAAACGTTTTTATAACAAATTATTTACAACTTTGTGAAGAAAATTACTTGATCTTGTCAGCGGCAGATAATATTATCTGCCGCTGACGAGCGGCAGTTAAAGTTGTCAGCGGCAGATAATAACTTTATCTGTCGCTGACGAGCGGCAGATAAAGTCGTCAGCGGCAGATAATATTATCTGCCGCTTGGCAATAAAGTGACAGTTTAGCATCATCAATCCAGCAGTATAATGCCATATTTTCCTGCCGTTTGAAGAAAAAATTACTTATAAATAGCAGTTTATTTCATTTACTTACTGCTTTTACTCTCAGATCTGTTATTTATTTATTTAAATTCGGCGTACACTTACATGATGAAATTTTCTTTCTTTGAGCTCATACCGTTCGTTTTTTGTTTTTAAACTAGCTTTCTTCTTAGTAACACTCTTATTGATATTACATTTATTATTGGTACATACCAGTATTTATATTGGTAAAATTTAATTTTATTATCATTAGCCCAATTTTTCTAAACTGGTGTCATTAAAATTTTATTTCTACACATTGTTTTCTTGTTATTTCATATTTCATAACTCCATTTAATATATTAAAATTACAGATTCCTACTTACAGTCACGGCCAAAAAACCGGGACACTTTTTGACCTAATTTTCAAAATACGAAAACAAGTGCTGACACTGACAATTTTAATTAATAATTGTCATCAAAAGTCATTGTTTAGATCTCAATAATAATTTTTGATGACATTTATTAATTAGAATTGTCAGTGTCAGTCATTGTTTTCGGATTTTGGGAGTTACCTAGGTCAAAAAAAGTGTCCCGTTTTTTTGGCCACGACTGTATCAACCTGTATGACATTTAATTTTACAAGTCATATTTTTAGGTTAACTAGTTCTTAAATGTGCTCGTTTCCAATTATTATGCATCATCACCTTTTTATACAACAAATATGTAAGAAATAAACTTATGTTTTATCTTTTCTGATATTATTTACTTTTACAGATAATGACTGACTAAGAGAACAACGTAGTACAAAAATTATCATCTTAACTAATTTTGAATTAACATTTGCAACCACAAATGGACAAATAGCTAGTATTGGTTATAAATTCACATGTAAATTCATTTATTTTAGAAAATAGAATTTTTGGATGATAAAATTATGTTATTTGACTCAATATCATTTTTATTTGCTTTATAATTAAGCTGTGCATGTTAATTATATTTTATTTTAAATGCCTTGCCATTTTAAGACCATATCAGTATATTTAAATCTATAAAATCAGTGTTCCTTACTTTTTATTCACTCTGTATAGTTTGCCATATGAATGTCCTAAAGGGAAAATGTTAGGAGCAACCACAGTAACAAAAATAAAAATTGTCTCAGATGTACTTGGTGTCAACGAGATTACTTTCTGGCCGCTATTTTTTTAATTCTTTATCTGATAGTAAGAAAACTTGACGTGGGTTATATTATATGCTACCAAAATTACACGTCTAGAGGTATTTGTCAAATTTGTCTGACTTTCGGTTTCGCTGATTTTTACATTGGACACTGTATATTTTTGCATTTTTTTAATCTATGGATCATGCTGTGTACAACTATATCATTTTTATGATTATTTAAGGTAATTTTAAATTCTTGAAGCCATTTGATTTTCTAATATAGAATGCCGTACCTGACTTAAAACCATTCTTACGAGTGTATACAACTGCCAAAAAGTATGCACGTAATTTTTGTGGTGATACTTTGTCCTACTGGAGCTTACAAAGTTGACTAAATAAAACAATGCTAAAGCGCCAAAGTCATTCACGTTTTTTTTATATAAACATAATGGATTAAAAGTCATACATTGCGTCAAATCTGCCATGGCAAACAAATAAGTAATGAACAAAATTCTACAGATACATCAAGTAAGGTACTTTCATTTGAAGTCTAATTGTCAAAAAAGTTATTTAGTCAAGTTTCCTAGCTCCAGTAGAACAAATTATCATTGAAAAAATCACATACATATTTTTCGGTATTTGTTTACGGCTGTACGAGCGATTTTAGTGAGGCACCGCACTCTAGAAAAAATAGAAATGGCTTTAAAAATGTTAAATCAGCTTAAATAATCAGTAGTAATACTCTTAAGTACTTCGACATTATCGGGTTATAGGTCGATAACTTGTTGCATAATAATAAAAGAGTGTCAGTTTGACAGTTTAAATAATCCGATCGCGGAGTGGGAGAATTATTCTGTCAAACTGGCACCATTTGTTATTGTACAGGAAGTACGCATTGTATTCGATTTGATTATTGTTTCAGTAAATTTAAAAAATAGCAACAAATAAATATTTTACTAAAAGTCGATTTGTATGAATTGACCTATCTGAAACTCGTCTCCATGGGGGAACATATAAGTTTCCAAAAGTTGTGTATTGCGTTGCCTGGTGAGGTTACGGTACAAAGAAAATAATCATGAAAATGATAAAATTGCAAAGTACGTTTTTTTTCTATAATAACTGTCAAAGTGTTACAATGTTGGTAAATATGTGAGTAAAACGCTAGGAAATTTTTATACCTCGTGTTGGTAGAACTTTTTTAAATTATGGTTATGTGTCAATTTTGAATGTCAAAGTTTCTTAGTTTGAACTCTTGACGAATTTCATTTTTTTACATGGAATCAAACGTTCATTATGTTTATTTTCAAATACTGTACGATTAATAATTAATAAATTTGCAATATTTTACTATTCGTTTTACCCACTATTATGACATATCTGTCAAAATGACAAATAATTTTTTAGTGGAAAAAAAGAACTAAAAATCTATGTACCAACATTATTAAAACTAGGGACCATGCAGGAATGCAACTTATCCCCTAGAAAGTTGACCTTGAAAATTATTATAGAAAAAAAAAGTACTTTACGCAGAATGATCTTTAGATTTCAAAAATTCAAAAATACACAGGGTGTCTTCTTTACAAATCAGGAATTGGAGTCACTTCCATCAAAACCAGAAGTCAACAAAAAATTTACAGTAAGGTACTTTTATTAGAAGTTTTTGTACAATTGTTAAAAAAGTTATTTATTAGTCCAGTTTGCTAGCTCCAGTAGAACGAATTATCAAGAGAAAAAATCAGATACGTATTTTTCGGCAATTGTTTATGCTGGTAAGAACGCTTTTGAGTGAGGCACGGCGATCTAGATTAAAAAATAGAAATGGTTTAAGAATTTTGAAATTAGCTTAAATAATCATAAAAATAATATGGTTGTATGCAGAATGTCCTCTAGACTCCAAAAATGCAAAAATACACAAGGTGAGACACCTTAACAACAGGAAAAAATTTGATAGATCCGTCAAAAAGTGTCACTTGGGTAGCAATTTTTATGACGTCAGATAAAAATTTTTAAAATAGCAGCGGGAAGGTGTTCTTTTTGACTCCTTGCTTTTACCGATTTTAGCAGGATTAATTCAAAGAAATGAAGTTATGTATCAAATAATCATAAAAGTGCTAATGTTGACACTTTACACGAAAAGGGACCTATTTTAATTAGGTCTTTGAAAAAATAAATTTCGGTATTTATTGTTAAAATGTGAACTGAAGATGGTTTTCGTTGTGAATCTCAAATAAGTTTGCATAATGTATTAAAGTTGAAGTAATTGACGTGCCACGTTCTCAAATCAGACAAAATATTATGATAATTGTAGGAATGGATTAAAAGAGCAGTTTGTCTGTTCATTTTTAAATTTGTTCGTACTATTATAATAATTTGTCTTTTATTGTGTTTTTATATGAACAAAATATATTTTTATTGTACGAATGGATTTTAAAATATTGATTCATTTTTATTTTTTTAGGGAAAAACAAAAGCAACTAAAAGAAGAGAAAAAAGAAAAGCGAAAGACACAGAAGGGCGAAAGAAGGAGGTAGCATACTCGCAGCTGAACTTTAGTTTGTTTTGTATTATATACCGCCGTTATTTGTGTTAAACGATATGTTCGTCCTATTATTTAATTAAGTATTATAGGTTTAAAGTAATCGAAAGTAATAAAGCAGTTGAAGTGTGCCAAAACCGAATTTGATTTCCTCGATTGACCCCGCTGCCGACAGAGCGCGTGCCGCTTTTACCGACCGAGCGAAAGAGTTGGCGTATAACGGAACAGCTGAGTAAGACAGAGACGGCGTCATCACTTTTGTTTATGGAGATCAAATGTTTACTCGAGCGACAGCAGCAATAACAGCAGCGACTACTTTCTCTCACCGTTGCTGTCGATGCAGCACAGACTGTCTTCTGTTATCGCGAAAATTGGCATTTTCCGGAGTTTTCCGCGCGCCCGCGAGTGAAATTGCAGTGTCCGAGAGCCGCGGCCGCAGAACGAGCCGTACAGCAGGTTGTACGACATCATCAATTTTGTAATGTCCGTCTTTTGACGGGGTCAAACCGTACGAAACTTGAACTTACCAAGTTCGATGAGCGCCGAGCGAAATAATGTGCGAAAACTCGAGCTCGTCGAATATGTAAAACGTCGCCGTTTTCAAGGACAAATTGGTTATGTGCAATGAAAAGTGATTTTGTAGAATTAATGAGAAAGCAGAGCTGGTGACCGATTACCGAATTTGGAGCGCAGGAAAGCAGTCGGCAAGATGATGAAAGCAGGGGGCTTGACGAAGAAGGAAGGCAAGATGCGGATCCGTGCCTTCCCCGTAAGTGCCCCTTCGCGCACCAGCGCGAACCCCCTAACTCACTGCAGAAAAATGTCAAGGAGGTTAGGTGTCAAAGTACTTTACCCCACATTTTTAAGCGCCAGTGCAAGTTCGCGCCGCTTCCACCTCTAGTTGAAATGGAAAGCAGCTTCTTTTTCCGATCACAGGCTGCTGCCCGTTATCGTTTCGAAACAAAAATAGCTTCGTGTCATTTCGATCCGAAAACAAAATTTTCAGTGTTAGTTATCAAAATTGTGTGGAAGTGACACTGAGCACCGCACCGGTGCTATCAGCTAGTCACACATAGGCAGCCCCGGGTAGATCCCTGACCCCAACTCGCACTGTCACTTAATGCTCGCCCCAGCCGGTCGCGCTCACGTCGTCTCCTTATGAGGGGCATATTTTCTATGAGCAGTAGTTCGGACAATTTCCTAGGATGGGCTCCCCCAGGGGACCTCGTCGATCCCCTCCAGAAAACGGTACCTCCTTGTCATTTGGCAGCGCTCGCGCTGGCAGTAGGTCACCTCCTGTTTGCTTGCAGATGACCATGGACGAGAAGTATGTGGAGAGCATATGGGCACTCCTGAAGAACGCCATTCAGGAGATTCAGAAGAAGAACAACTCGGGGCTCAGCTTCGAGGAACTCTATCGCAATGCTTACACTATGGTCCTGCACAAGCATGGCGAGAGACTTTACACTGGTCTTAAAGAAGTCGTTACACAGCACCTCGAGACCAAGGTCAGTTTTTAAGCAATTACTTTGTTGATATATGTATGACATTTTGAGTTTTAACTAGAGGGACTTTAACTGACTTTGACGAGGTGTCAAATATCAAATACAAATTTTTATATGAGTTTTTGCAAATAAGGTAGCTGTAGCTTTTAAATTTCAATATTTAGAGCTATAAACGAGTGTTACAAAATTGGCTTCCACAAAAGCATGACTTTTAAAGAACTATTAGACTTTTGTGTGGAATTTTTGATGTCACTTCGCATAGGATGTTCTATTGCTTCCATAAAACATCTCTGGTTGGATTTCTCAGAGCTAATAGTACACGGTATATAAGATGTATTTTAAAAGATTGAAGAACTGTGGATGTTTTTATGGGCTGTGTTGTTGAATAGTAGTGAAACACCCTTTGATTTAGTTTTGATTGGTAAGTTCTTTGTTTCAATAAAAAAATATGGCATTGTTTTCCATAAGTATAATTAATATTCAAATAAACCAACTACAAATTTACTTCATGTAGCATCTTCAAACGTTAAATCTAGTTAGAATGCCCAAATCTGGCACAGTAATTGCAGTTAACACTAAGAGATTAGCAACATTATATATTTAAGTTGGTTTCTGTCGATTAATTGTAGCGAAAGTTGGATGAAATTATTTATTTCTTTATAAACATTAGGTTTTAAAAGTAGATAACACTAATTAACCATTACGTATATCATAATAGTTTTCATGGAGCAGATTAAATGTTGAGTTCAAAATTTTGCTGATTAGATGATGAGTTGTTCAAAATATTGTCACTGATTAAATGATGACATTGAATATCTTAATAGTTTTGCATTGATACATTTTATTACAGCATTGTAACATGTTCATCTATTTCACGCAAGGGTGAAGAATTTTATTTTCCGATATCTATTAATAATAAGGTAATTAAGGTCAAGAGATTGAGCAGCCTGTCTTAAATTGGATATGGATAGCTGATTGTGCATTTATAAATTCTTTTCTGATATCTCTGCTATTTTTGCATGCAGTTTTGCATGTTAATCTTTGTTAAACAAATAAAACTGACGGAATGTGGTACTCAGTTCCTCATAATATGCTGCAAATGATCCATAAAATTTTTTATCAGAATCTTTTTGTATTGTATGAATTTGTTGTTCTCATACCGTGGATACTTGTCAAGTGCTTATACTTTTTTTAAGAATTTAATTTTTGTGTATCTATTTATTAATAGCAAGGCATTCATACTACTAAAAATTCTTGCTTAAGATAAATTTGGTAATAAGTAACGTTCCTATCTTAATAGGAATTGGTTAGGTTGAACCATTGCAAATTTTACACTCACTCACCTGTGCCATTTCCACTCTTTACAACATCTGCCGTTGTTTAGTAAACTTATATCATCGGACTTTGAATAGAAGTTGAGTAGCGTTTAAAGTGTCCAATAATCACCATAGAGAGATGTTGCACATAAGCAAAAATGCATGTCTGCATTTAGTAGGTATATAGTGTCATCAAAATATTACGCAAAAGTATATTAACAATACAATTGGTGTATAAACTTTAAATACTTAGTAATAATGCAAGTTGAAAAGCTTATGTTTTTTTTTATCTGTATATCAGTAGTGATTGCTATCAGAAATAACGAGAAGTTATAAATACAAAAAATATCGACATTAGTACTTTTGAGAAATGATGAAATGCTTTATAGCCAATATTTTTATGAACATTTGACACATAATTGACCTTATATTTATTTCTTGGAATTAGTCATGCTGAAATTGGCTATTGCTCTTAATATTTTTGCTGTAGGAAATACATAATTATAGAAAACTATACAAAATTAATAAAAAGTAAGGAACACTTATTTTATCGACTTAAATATCTACTGCAGTTTGGACTTTATCTTTTTTGTAATATGATTCTGTGTCTCATTTGCGCTGTTTATAATTCGTTTAGTTAATACATTGTATTCTCTTTATAGCACTGTAATAATATCAGGCAGTTTAATAAAAGTTGCAATGAAATTCACACCAAAAGAATAAACACTAAATGTGAACCTCTAAATTAAATAACCCTCTAGTACTACTTCCTACAAAACAAAAATAATAGGGCGAATACTCGAAAAACTTCTTCTGTATAAGGTCAGGTCAATACAGTATAATATGCGTAAAACTTTATTTGTCCTCTTAATGGAGTTAAAGAGATTGGTTTTAAGATTTGAATGTTTTGAATCGACTCTCACCAATTGCCTACTCTAGATATAAGAAATGAAAAAAATATTTTAGTGGTACTGCTGCTTTATATTTAGATATAATAATATATTGATGAGCATCACAGAACTTTGTGGAAGCATCCACTATTGGTTATCATGGACTAAATAATAAGAATGCTAGATGTTCATTGGGGTCAGGTGTGAGATTGACTTTTCAAAATTTCACAATATTGGCATGCTTAAGATCAATATTTCACATATATTGCATTTTGTTGTGCTATTGTGCAACCCTGGTTATAAAAGAGGTTTTAAAGTCAAAGTTGAGTACAACAGTTTATTATGAGTCAAGTTATTGTTCTTAAATTTTTATTAGAATTTAAATGTGTAAAATTTCAAGTGCTTTGTCTTAAAGTATAGTCTAGAAACTATTGAACCAGGGTAGGCATGATTTTCCCCAGCCCGAAAAACCACCTGATAAAACCCGCGGGTTTTAGACTAAATGTGGGTTTCTTCAAAAATTACCAAAAAATTCTAGAGCTGTAACAATTTCAATCATTTTAGTAGTAGTAGTTATAGTTCATTCAGATTCAAGATAGAGCAAAATCTGCAACCCAAGTTACAAATATCAGCAGTAAGTTGATTACTAATATAATTTTATTAAAATTTAGAACAGAGAGACATGACCTTGTTGCTGTCTTTATGAATGTCAAAATCAATGTGTCATGTTTTTAATATGAATCTTTGCCATTTGCAACATTTTTTTGTGGGTAAATATATTCTCAGATCACATTCAGCAGATTTCATTTAGGTAGACGTTGCACAATTTTCCAATTTCAAGCTTTGCAAATTTGACAAACTATAACCTCTAAGTATATTATACTACGTACAGTATACATTCCATGATCTACATTTTAATAAAATCAAATTAGTAATCAACTGACTGTTGATATTTGTAACTTGGGTTGCATATTTTGCTCTATCTTGAATTTGAATGAACTATAATATTTGTTGTGGGGAGACTGATGTCAAGCAAGTAGGCCTTCGTAGGCCCTTTTTGCCAACCCTGTGGATAAGGTCTAGGCAGAGCACCAGGTACCTTAGTCCTACTTAGAATTTTGTCGAGACTAAGGAGTTCCAATCTTAGCAAGGGATCTTTTACATGCTACACATCGTAGTAACATGGGACCCACGGTTTTACATCACTTCCGAATGATGGCATTCTGTAGAGGTTTTCATCAGCATTTTTAATTTTTTTAAAACCTCACCGAGATCGAACTCTCGAACCTTAGATCAGTAGCCAGAATGCTTAACCACTGAGCTATTTAGCCCAGCCAGTAGTAGTAGTAAATCATTTTCAAACTAGAGATTGTTGCGGAAATATCCGTTTTCGTGTCTTCCGATTCAGAAGAGGTGGTTTTTGAAGTGATATCTGTCGGTCTTATCAGTCTGTCGGTGTCATCTCTACAACCCAGACGGTGTAACGGATCGGCCTTGAAATGTATCCCATCGTGTCTAATATAAATTCAGAAAGTTTAGTGGTTTTTGGTTAAAATGGGGCAACCGGGGAAATTTTATAATAGTTTAATAGTAATTAAATTTCATAGAACAGGCTCATTTATTATGTATGCAATTATCTACAATATTTGTTTGAAAAGTTATTTTGTAGAAAAATTGCAAAATTACATTTCCTTGAGCCCAAAAATTTATAATGTGAATATATACCGGGTGGCCACTTTCAAACTGGAACATAGGGATTTAACATTGTTTTTAACAGTTTTATGGATTCCTGCTCGCCAATTCAACATACAGAAAATGTTTCGGTATCAATGGAAAGAGAAAATTATTGCGCATCTAATGGTATACAAAATTAGATTATTTTTGACAATTTTCATTGAAGAATATTAATTAAAAGTTTTCATGTTTTTTAAATATGAGTCCCCTTGACTTGAAAACAGTTGACAGCTATACTCAAATAATTTGTTATTTGATGACATTCAGAGTTAGTTCAGTAGTTTTTACTTGATAAAATGCACGATTACTTGAACGAACAGAGAGTTTCTATCGTAAAAACATATTACAGGGGGGTTAGTGTGTGTAGAGTTAGAGATTTGTTTTCCGTAAAATTTGATAACGGTCCAATACCGTCTGCATCTACAATACACAGATATGAAAATTTGAGGAAACTGCTAATATTTCAGTAGAATCAGAAGCTATAGGTGGTTCTTCTTCTTCTTCTTCGTTCCTTTCATTCCGTCCGGAATATAGGGCGTCTTCAAGACGTTTCTCTGACTGGTAAGTCCGTAGTATAAGGTAGTCAGTCTTATACTACAACTGTCCACACATATTTTACACTGCTCACTATTATTCACTTTATTTTAGTTTGGCGAGTTGAGTCCATTTTGTTCTTGTTGGCTGCATAAAGATTGAACGAAATTTTTCCATCTGTTTTTGTTTTGGGCTAGTTCTTTCACTTGGTTCCATGTTGTATTTATTGCTTTTACTTCCTTAAGTACATTTCTTCTCCAAGTTTGAGCTGGTCTGCCTCTCTTTCTTTTTCCCTTAACATTATATTCAAGGGCTTGACGGGCTATATTTGAGCGTGGTTTTCTTAATGTGTGACCAATCCATCTCCACCGGTGTCTTAATATGGTCACATTAACTGGTTCTTGCTCTGTAATATTCCAGAGTTCTATATTTGCGATTGTAATTGGCCAATGGATTTTCATTATTGTTCGGAGGCATTTGTTAATAAATATTTGTATTTTCTGTAATTGTTGTTTGTTTAATGCCCAAGTTTCACACCCGTATAGAAGTACAGTGATCACATTTGTTCTGAGTATCCTCAGTTTTGTTTTCTTTGATATCTCATTTGACACCCAGATTTTGTGGAGAGTTCTAAAGGAGTTTTGTGCTTTATTTATCCTTGCTTTTATATCCGACTTACATCCTCCTTCTTCGTCCAGTATGCTACCGAGATAAGTAAAGTTTGTAACATTTTGCACATTGCTTCCTTCTATCCTTATTTCAGTTCTATCTTCCATATTTGTTCTTATTGTCTTCGTCTTGTTTGTGTTAATTTCCAAGCCCATTGTACTTGCTTTTATTTTAAGTAAATTTAGTTTATCTTGTAAGTGTTCTCTTTTCTCGGTAATTAAACAGATATCGTCCGCATATTCTAAATCCTCAAGTTTCGTGTCAAATCTCCAAACTAGTCCTTTTTGATTATCTACAGTTCTTCTCATTACCCAATCAATACTTATTAAAAATAGTAAGGGCGATAGGATGCAGCCTTGTCTCACGCCATTTTCAATTTCAAAACTATCCGATTTTTCTCCGATCTGTATTATACATGCGTTGTAATTTTCATAGAGTAGCTTAATAAGTTTAATATATTTATCTGGTATTCCGTAAGTCTTAAGTATTTGCCACATTTTCTGTCGCTTTATTTTGTCGAATGCTTTCTTGAAATCAATGAATCCTATATACAATTCTTTCTGCCATTCGTTACATTCATCTAGTATTATCCTTAAGGTGTTAATGTGATCTATACATGAACTTCGTGGTCTCAAACCGGCTTGGTTGTTTCTGAGTTTATTTAAGGTTGCATCCCTTAACCTTTGTAGTATTATTCTCGTTAATATCTTACTTGTGGTGTTTAATATTGTAATGGCTCTCCAGTTATCGCATTCTGTGGTATTGCCTTTTTTAGGTATTTTGACGATTAAGCCTTCTGTCCATTCTTTCGGGATTTTTTCTTCTGTCCAAATTTTCTTTAATAGCTTGTGTAGAATTGTTACAATTGGTTCTGATCCTGCCTTAATCAGTTCCCCTGGGATGTCATCCAATCCAGCCGCCTTATTGTTTTTCAATTGTTTAATAGCTTGTACAAATTCTCCTTCCGTTATTTCGTTCATATTTATATTTATATTTGGTTGTAATTCTGCATCTTCGTCCTCTTCATCATTCTCTTCTATATTTCTACTATCCCTTTGGGCACTAAAAATTTCCTTAAAATATTCTACCCATCTATTTATTATATCCTGTTGTGATGTGAGCAGTATTCCTTTCTTGTCTTTGATGTTATTGGTTGTTGTATTTCTTCTACCTGACATTTTTCGTGTTATTTTATATAACGTGCTTAGGTCATTTCTATCTGCTGCCATTTCGGCTTCCTTTAGCATCTCCTCTTATTTGTTTTCTTCGGTCCCTTCTTGCGCTTTTTTTTATTTGTTTATCTGTCTCCCAGTATGCTTGTTCGAGTGTTTTCTTCTGTTCGTCTGTTCTTGCAGTTAGTAGTTTTTGTTTAAGCTTATTTCTTTCCTCTATTAATTTCTCTGTGTTCATAGTCATCCACGGCTTGTGTTTTCTCTTTTTTATTCCTATTATTTCTTCTGCTGTTGTCTTTAGGACTTCTTTATATTTTCCCCAAAGCTGTTCTATATTTAGTTCGTCCATGTTTACTTTCACTTGATCTTCCAGTTTTGTGCAGAACTTTGTTTGCATTTCTGTATCCTTCAATAAATGTGTGTTGTACTTTATTCTTATATTGCTTTTGTTCTGATTGTTTTTTAGTTTAACTTTAATCTTTACTCTCACTAAAGCATGATCAGATCCTATGTCGGCTCCATTCATTGCTCTCACGTCCAGCAGGCAATTTCTATGTCTTCTCTCTATAGCGACATGATCAATCTGGTTGCAGGGTTTACCACCTGGTCCTATCCACGTGATTTTGTGTTTTAATTTATGAGGGAATATACTGCCACCCACTAATAAGTTGTTCACAGCACAGAAATCTAAAAACCTTTCGCCATTATCATTCCTCTCCCCTATTCCTTCTTTTCCCATTATTTCTTCTCTACCTTCATTTTCGCTCCCAATTTTTGCGTTCATATCTCCCATCAGTAGGAAAATATCTCTTTTGTGTTTTTTCCTTTGTTTATCATACGTTTTTTGTAACTCTTCATAATAATAATCTTTTTTGTTTTGTTCTGCCATATTTGTTGGTGCGTACGTATTGATTATTGTAATGTTAAAAAACTTTGCACTGAATCTGGCCACGATTATTCTCTCGCTAACCGCTTCCCAATCTATGAGCGCTCTTCTCGCTTCTCGATTCATTATAAAGGCAACCCCATGTTCATGGATAGCATCTTCCTCTGTTTTCCCGGAGTATACTAGTGTTTTTTCTTGTTCTAATGTTAATTCTCCGTTTCCAAGCCACCTTGTTTCATTTAATGCCAGAATCTCTATTCTGTATTTTTCCATCTGGTTTATTATTTGATTTATTTTCTCCATTGCGACCATGGTTCGTACGTTCCAACAGCCTAAGTATTTAACTTTTCTTGTATCTATCACTCCTTTACTATTTGTTCCTTTCTCATCTGCATTTATGTTTAGACTTTCTTTATTCTTTAGTTTATTTGTTTCTTCTGTTATTTTCCCCGCCTTTATTCTGTATTTTCTCTCGATTAAGGGGTTTGTTTTATGCTAATTTCTATTACATTCTTTATATATTTGCCAGTTCTTCAGTCTTTTTAAGACCTCTTCTGTTGGAGTTTTCATTTTATCAGAGTTAAGTAGTTTTGCTTCTTTTTCTGTATATTTAATTCTTTTTAGTTTATCTGCTTTTAGTATTTCTTCTTGCTTTGCATTCTCATTTGTTTTATTCTTTTGTCCATTTTCCTCGCTTGTC
This sequence comes from Agriotes lineatus, assembly GCA_940337035.1. NCBI lineage: Eukaryota > Metazoa > Arthropoda > Insecta > Coleoptera > Elateridae > Agriotes > Agriotes lineatus. Next base: position 163,714 of record CALNHX010000752.1, on the reverse strand, counting down.
GTCATCTGTTCTTCCGTCCTTCTTTTTGTTTTAATTACTTTTTTGTTTCTTGTACTTGTTGATATGGTTTGGTATTTGTGATCTTTCGTAGGTCCTTTTTTTGAGCTTCTGCTTCTGAGGACTTATTTCCTATATCCTTTCCTGTTTCTTTCCCTTTTTTTTCTTCTATTTTCTTGTGAGGCATTAGTATTGTTTGTGCCCAGTATTGGGTTCTTTTTTTTGTATTGTTCCTACTGATACTGTTTGCTTCGGTGAATTTCCATTTTCCTTGTCCGTCGATCTTCCTCTCTTTTTTCCCTCTTTGCCTTCCTATGCTTCCACCGTGTCTTCCTCATCTAAATCCTCTTCTCCCTGATTTTCTGACTGTACTGTTTGATTATCTTTAGAGTATTGTTTCTTTGCTCCTGTGTCTTCTGTCGTATCTTCTACGTAATCCTGTTCTGTTAGTTGTTCCACTGCGTAGGGTTCACCATTGACGAATAATTTATTGTACACTAAATTTGCGTTGTACCCCTGCTCCCTAGCTTGTTTCATATGTTTCAGTAGTTCTCTGCGTTCCTCTAGTACTGTTTTCGGGAAGTCATCTGTGATCCAAACTTTCGTGTCCTTCAGCTTTCTTTTATTGTTCATCACCTCGTTTTTCTTTTTCAGAGATTCGAATTCTACTAATACAGGTCTGTTTCCCTTTTTGCTTATGTTCCTTCTACCCAATCTTCTTACTTCTTCGACTGCTTGTTCCATGTTAATGTTGACATTCATTTCCCGCAGCAGTATTCTAATCTTCTCATTTAATTCTAGGTTCGATTCTTCCCCTCCCTCGGAGATTCCTTTTATTACTATTTTTCTTTTCCGCACTTCTCTTTCCATATCTGTTATGTTTTTCTGCTGAATTCTTACCTTTTCTTCCAGTAACTTATTTTGCTTCTTCAGCTTGCTGTTCTCTCGTCTCGTTTCCTCTATTTCTAGTTGTAATTTATCTATTTTAACTTCTATATTTCCAATCAGTTCTGTCCTTTTATCCATTCTAGTTATTTTGGTTTGGATATCCTCCAGCAAGGCCTCCATGGTTTGTCTTTTGCTAATCCCAGTTGTTTCTGCGCTGCGACGTTATGTGTGTTGCATTAGCTGTCTACACCGTTCTTCTGCTCTCCTCAGTTTGCACTACTTCCTCATCAAAAATTCACTATTTATTACGTTATTTTCACACTATGTTTGCTCCAAAATCGCGCACCTCTTATCACATCAGAGGACACTCAACTCAATAAAAATAAAAAATTAGATTATTTTTGACAATTTTCATTGAAGAATATTAATTAAAAGTTTTCATGTTTTTTAAATATGAGTCCCCTTGACTTGAAAACAGTTGACAGCTATACTCAAATAATTTGTTATTTGATGACATTCAGAGTTAGTTCAGTAGTTTTTACTTTATAAAATGCACGATTACTTGAACGAACAGAGAGTTTCTATCGTAAAAACATATTACAGGGGGGTTAGTGTGTGTAGAGTTAGAGATTTGTTTTCTGTAAAATTTGATAACGGTCCAATACCGTCTGCATCTACAATACACAGATATGAAAATTTGAAGAAACTGCTAATATTTCAGTAGAATCAGAAGCTATAGGTGGTTAATGTTTATTATTTAATTTTGGCTTTGATAAAAATTTTAATAATGATATTTTAATAAAGGTCATCGCAGAAATGTTGGTGCAGATGGCAGGGAATTGCAAGGTGTTTTGACCCATAGTACACCACAAGACAAATTAGTCGTGAATTAAATGTGTCAAAGTCGGCGGTATCTAAGACATTAAAAAAAGCACAAATATCCATATGAACCACAATGTAATCAGGAAATATTTGAACCAGACGAAGAAAGTAGAAATGTATTTTGTGAAGGAATCTAAAAACGTGCCAATCAAGATCGTCGTTTTTTGTCATCAATATGTTTCACGGATGAATGTACTTTTACTTTAAACAGCGAACCCAATGTGTAAAATACTAGATATTGGGCTCAAGAAAACCAAGAAATACTCTGTGTACAAGAACCCAATACCCTCAAAAAATTAATATTTGAGCTGGGTTTTATAATAACAACATTATCGGACCGTTTGAAATTGTTGGAAATTTAAATTCGAACGCTTATTTAGAACTTTTGATTAATGAGGTAGGTCTTTCATTGAAACAAATCTCTCACTCTCCTCAAACTAACGTCACTGTAATAGGTATCTTTTAACCATACGAATGATTGTTTATTAATTGTGAAATTGTTTATGTGCTAATAAAGTTATTTTCATAAAAACTCCCTCTTCGTTCGAGTAATCGTTCATTTTATAAAGTAAAAACTACTGAACTAACTCTGAATGTCATCAAATAACAAATTATTTGAGTATAGCTGTCAACTGTTTTCAAGTCAAGGCAACTCATTTAAAAAACATGAAAACTTTTGATTAATATTATTTATTCGCAATCACATTGTAATGTGTCAATTTCATGACATGACAGCAGCTGGGAACTAGATGATTACTTGAAACTAGCCAGGAAATTATTACATACCCCGAAAAATATTACATACCTGAAGAGTGGGGTGTTTCCATGGTAACAAAACATTAAGTGGGTTGTTTTCATGGTAACAAAAATATTAGCTACATCAAGATATCTATTATTCAGAATACAATTGTCTCGAGATAAAGTTAACCTCGACGCTACGCGTCTCGGTAAACTACCTAATCTCTCGACAGTAATGAAACACTTCCCACCTCGGTATGTAATATACTATTAATGAAAATTGACAAAAATTATTTAATTTTTGATACCACTAGATGCGCAATAATTTTCTCTTTCCATTGATACAAAAACATTTTTTGTAGGTTGAATTGACAAGCAGGAATTCATAAAACTGTTAAATACAATGCTAAATCCCTATGTTCTAGTTTGAAAGTGGACACCCGGTATGTTTTATTCACAATCATATATGTAATAAGGTCATTACTGCCTTTTAAAAGTTGAAAAATGAGCAATTACCTACGTGTACGTCTCACCCCGGGCGGGAAATAGGTTACCGTGACAGTAGGTGGGAAGTTGTCATTTTTCCACCGCTGTCATGGCAACAGATTTTCTCTGTCGAATCCATTTTTGCAATTCCTGTTTAGAATAAAGTGGTTGTGAGATAAAGTGAAGCTTGGCGCTTCACGTCTCGGTTACCTACTTCATCTCTCAACAGTAATGAAACACTTTCCACCTCGATATGTAATATACTAGTATCAAAACTTGATTTTACATTACGTAATTGTCTATAAATTTTGTTGAAAAAGTTGTTTTTCTATGACTGTTAAATAATATATTTATTACATATGCGTTTTATAATAAGTTATACTCTTAATTACTCACACTCGTGAGTTACGACTTCATAAGTCACAGATTTTAACCAATCACAAAATTGCAATTCTTATTGCTACTGCAGGAGCATCAATGTCACAACTACTTTCCAATGTTAATATAGTTTGTTTGTTAACAACTGTCATAATTTGTGAATGTGTGTTACATATTTTTTTCACTACCATCTTTGTTAAGTGATCCTTAACACTGTCTGATTTGAGGGATGTAGGAAACATTTACAAAAATTGTTACAGTTTCCATGACAATGTACTTACATTCCTAGAGAAGTGAATTACTTACATCCCGCATTTACTATAACTGACGAGATGCCATGTTTGCCATTTGATTAACATGAAGGAAACCATTATCGCTCGTACTATTATCAATTTTTAATCAGAATACAAGCACAAAGCACACAAAACAGCACTCGCATTCGTATTCACGCATTTTTTACAGTGCGTTTATTAACTGTCAAAACAAAACGTCACAGCACTGAAACAACGCCCCAAAATCTCCCGAAACAGGCTACTATAATTTAGAAAATATAATAATTTTACGCTATTACCATTTATTTTACATAAGGAAATATTTGTAGTGAAAAAAATTATGTACTTTACACAGGATGTAGGTAAAATATTCACTACCTGGCACCTTGCTGCCCTCGTTCGCTACGCTCACTAAGGTATTAAACGGTCCTCGGTAGTGTAAATCTTACCTACATCCCTTGTAAAGTAAGATACTATTTGCAAAAACAGAAGTGAAAAATGGGTTCTGACAGTGAAAACGACGAAATTTCTACCCCGCCAGAAATCTTAGAAGCAGCTAAAGTAACCTCTATAAACTTATTGCCCGAAAAGTCCCGCAAAAAATACTACATGGTGTACAAGGCATTTATGGATTGGCGAAGTCTCAAAAAGGCCAATTCATTCTCTGAAAATGTTATATTAGCATATTTCGGAGAATTATATAATAAATATAAATCATCATCGTTATGGACTCATTATTCCATGTTGAGAGCTACACTCAACATAAATCACAACATCAACATGCAAAATTACTCGAAATTGCGTGCGTATCTTAAACGTAACTCTGAGGGTTACTAAGCCAAAAAGGCTAGAACATTTACTTCAGATGAGATCAATCAATTCATTAACAAAGCACCTGACGAGAAATATCTTGCAACAAAGGTAATGGAAATTCTAAATTGTAAACTTTTTAAGTGCATAACATCAAAATTTTTTAAGGTTGCATTAATTATGGGTGCCTGTCGAGCAAATGAGCTGCACTCAATGTATATCGAAGATCTGCAAGATCTTGGATCAGCTATGCTTGTAACCGTCCCTAAAACCAAAAACAATATAGTTAGAAAATTTACAATTACTGGTCATTGTTATGAAATCTGTAAAAAGTATGCTAATCTTCGTCCAAGTAATACTGCATCCACTTTTTTTTTTTAATTATCAAAATGGTAGATGCACTACACAAAAAATTGGCATTAATAAATTTGGGCTTATGGGGAAAGATATAGCTACATATTTAAAGCTACCAAATCCAGAACTGTACACTGGACACTGTTTCCGACGGTCATCGGCAACACTACTTGTTGACGTCAATAGCAGAGGGATATATTGATAATTCAATAAGAAATAAAATGGATACAGCGGACAAAATTTTACAGTCAGTTAAACAAAGTAGTAGTACTACATACACTCACAAATGAAAATATTAATAGTCCTAATTTTTGTACTAATAAATCTTGTTCAAGCCACACTAGGTAGTTTTTAAAAAATAAGTAATATGTAAAACAAGTGCAACAATACTACGTCCCAGTAGCTGCGATCAATTTGTCAAGACATCTACAATGCACTTAAGCCGGTCCGTTTTCCTAGCTGCTACTAATTCGTTGCTACCAAGATGCGTTCGCTAGTCGCCAGTCGTTTGACATGTTTTTGACCAGACAAGCAACTTATTCGTTGACGAATTTGGATGTTTTTGCATCGTGTTTGTAAAGTGTTGTGTGTATATAATACATTTTAACTTGGTGAAGTGAACATTAAAATTACTGTTTTTCTATTAATATTCATTTTATAAACTGCAGCTAGTCTCGAGCCGCAGTAAACCGCTGCGAGAGGAAAACAGGTAGAGATGCTTACGAATCGGTCGCGGCTACTTGGTCGCAGTCGTCAGCTACTGGCGAATGTGGAGGAAAACACTGCTTTATGTTTGCAGTAGCGGCAATAATCGCATCTTTCAGTTCAATTGCGTGCAAGGGGGTGCGATATGGTGTCCTTTAAATGCTCAAAAAGAAAATAAACCAGGGGTGTAAGATTAGGTAGCATTGTGAGTCATAATCCTGAAGTTGTGATTCAATTGTCATAAAATTGTTCCATATATCGACGTATTGGAAAGACTGTATGTGCGGTTGCATCGCTGATGTAATTTATCATCGCCAAGCTGAATTATAAATCCTGTAATTTTGTGAATTTACGTAATTCATTAGATGGTACAAGCTTCCTTGGAAAAAACACTCCATCGTTATTTAAATTGTCATTGAACCAATTGCATGGATATAAATGTAGTTTTGTTTTAATGTCCTTTGACATTTTCCATAGCCCTGTAATTAAGCATTGTAATAAATTTAATACGCATAAATAAAAAGACAAAATACACACTTATTTGTTGAGATAACTGTCGTAATGACTTTTTAGGACTGCGTTCCATGCGTACTGGTTAAGTGTTCACTTTCCACTTTCCAATGGTCTGCTTTATCAACATTTCTCGTTGTTTGAAAATTATGCAAAACTTGTCGTACATGCCTGTTAAAATTCTCATAATCGAACTAGATGTCGGGGAAACGATTAAACAATTCATTTATACACTAATTTACTGAATATTTCCATTCATCATAATTTTTTGCGTTGGCCATTTCGAAAATATGATTCGATAATAAATGTTTGGATTAAGGGTAGGTAAACATAACCTACAATTTACAAACGCTGTTATAAACGTTCTCAATTAATTGGAACCAGTTTACTTATTCTACAAGTACAAGTTGTAACCGTCGTTCAAATTGCCTAGTCCTGAAAAATACTCTTTTGAATAATAACAGTCTAGGTATATGAATATAAAATTCAAAACTGGTAGAACATCATTACACAAAATGTCAAATTGAATTGCCACACAAGTGTGGCTAGTATCACATTGGAATAAAATATTGATAACAAATTTAACTTTAATTATCCTTAATTTAAAAAAAACAGTCATAGAAAAAGTATAGTATTCTACTCACGTGTAATGGCTATTACTCACTCGGATGAATTACGACACTCGCCTTCGGCGTGTCGCAAATTCCTCGTGAGTAATAGCTATCATTACACACTCCTTGAATAATATACTATTGTAAGACATATAGTTTATGAAAAAACTGCAAAATTATATTTTCACAAAAATTATATTTTTACAAACTGCTTTAATATTACCTAATTAACTATAACATTTGTCAAAAGTTTTTTTTAAGAAGTATAAAGTTGTGTGATAACCACAACTACTTTTCTAAACGGGCAATTATTGAATGAGGGAATCCCCTTGAAGGAAGTCGCTCATAATCAATTGACAGTGGAAACCCCTTGCAGAACATAATTTGATACACCTACTTTTAAGTAGACGTATAACTCCATTTACATGATTTATTTGTCCAAAGAATGCTTATTTGTATATTTGTAGGTAAATTACAAATTACCCAAGTATAATAATAATATTTAACTTTATTAGCAAAAGAACTAAAAATAAAATAAACTTATATATACTAAATTAATATACCAAACACTAATATTGCATACCTAACCTTTTTAGTAAAATAAAATTTATTACTCTATGTTTGAATACATACATCAATTTTGAATCTTTGATGACATTATTAAGATCATTAAACATAATTATACCTTTTTGAACACTGAATTAAAACTACTACTTGTTGCTTTGTGTACATATAACTTAGTACAATTTGTTGTTGGATAATTATGCATTTCATTACAAAAGACAATGTACTTTTTACCTAAAAATAAAAATTAATATTCAGATTTTTACATAGGTTACCTAAATACAAAAAAACGAATTTATCTAAACCCTGGAAAACCCGAAAAACCCCAAAAAAACTGGGCAGATAATTTCTGAAGAAACCCGGGTTTATGCCAACCCTGTATTGAACGGTTTTTTTTGTAAAAGATCTTATAGTTAGCCAAAAATTTGATTTTTAAGCAATTCTACAGAAACTGTACAAAATAGAGAGTTAATTGAAAAGACAAATTTTCTGTTATAATACTATAAGTACACAAAGTTATGTCGATTATTTTTGGGGTAGTAGGTATCACGAAGGTTCATTGCCTATGGGTACATGCAATGGACATGAGTGATACCACCCTAAAAATAGTCTTCCTAACTTTGACTACCAATAGTATTCGGGGCACTATTCAAAGAACCAAATCCATTTTTAAAGTTAAAAAGACTCAAACACTTAGTTACACATGTAAAACCACTTTTTAAAGGAGCTGACCCAGAGCTCATGCAAAATTATAGGCCTATAAGCTTACTACCCAGTTTTTCAAAAATATTTTAAATAGCTATGTGCACAATACTAATTCAGTTTGTAAATGAGTCGAAAATTTTCAATGATACACAATTTACTTAAACCATTCTATTTTATCGAAAACAATGAATTAGCATTGGGACGATTTATAGATCTGTCAAAAGCATATGACTGTCTAGATAGAAATTATCTGGTTACAAAATTAAACAAGTATTGAGTTAGAGGGAATGCTATTAAATGGTTTGAATCCTACCTCTAGGATCGCCAACAAAGAGTAGCAATAAGAAAGGATGGAAAAAATGTAAAGTTACACATCAAACAGAATGAACATACGAGGGTTGCTATTTATGTATTGAGAATGAATAACAAAAACAATGATTGGGGTGTAGAAACTTTTTTATTGTTTTTCAAAATACTCTCCTTTAAGATCTACACATTTTTCCATTCGATTACACCAATTGGCATAGCAGTTTTTCCACTCCAAAGTAGGTATCTCCAAAACATGATTTTTGAATGCATTAACAACTTTTTGTGGCGTGGAAAAGCGTTGTCCACGTAGTTTGTTCTTCACTTGAGGGAACAAATAGAAATCATTGGGTGCCAAATCAGGGCTGTATGGTGGATGACCCATCAATTCGACGTTTTGAGTGCTCAAATAACCGTTTTCCTTATTTCACTGACGACTTCTGGCGAACAAATGGTTGCGTATCATTCAGAGTTGACCGTTCTACGTTGCTCTAAAGGCACGGCTGCCACATGACCATTTATACCGAAGAAACAGGCCACCATTTGCTTCAAAGTGCTGCGAGGACGAGCAACTTTTGTTGGATTTCGCTCATTTTGGAAGACACATACAGTCGACTGCTGTTTAGTTTCGGGTACATAACAATAAATCCAAGATGCATTACCTGTGTAGATGTTATACACTACATTTGATGCAGTGCGATTGTATTTTTTAATCATTTCCTTGCACCAATTCACACGAGTCTTTTTTTATCGATTGTTAAATTGTGCGGAATCCAACACGAACAAATCTTTTTGACAGCTAAATGTTCATGCAATATCTTATGTATGCTTGTCATACTAATGCCCAGGGATGCCTCAATCTCACGGTAGGTCACATGACGATCTTGCATTACCAGTTCGCACACAGCATCAATGTTGTCTGGCACAACGACTGATTTTGGACGACCTTCTTTAACTTTGTCTGCCAGCGAAGTACGTCCACGATTGAATTCACTAAACCATTGATATATTGTGGCCTTGGATGGTGCTTCATCACCAAAAGTCGAAATAAGTTGATCGGCACACTGTTATTGAGATAATCCACGTCGTAAATCGTAAAAAATCATCGCACGAAAATGTTCACGATTCAAATCCATTTTTTGGCCGAGATAAACTTTTCAAGTCACTGATAACAATACAAATAGCGTCTGTATGACAACGTTCTGAGTACGTATATTGTCAAAAATGTCAAATTTTACGATGGCGCAGTCGGATCGCACCTAGCAACACCAGTGTTGCCAATTCTCAATACATACGTAGCAACCCTCGTAAAACTGTTTGAGACAAATGTCAACTGGGAGAACGAGGTTAAGTACTTAGGTCTAACCATCGATTCCAAACTAACTTGGAACTCCCACTTAGACAAAACAATCACCAGGTGCATACAAACATTAGTTATTGGAAAAAGAGCCATAGGTAGTACGTGGGGGCTCAAACCGGAACTGACCCTCTGGCTGTACAAAACCATGGTTCGACCAATAATTTCATATGGAATAATCGCCTGGTGGCCCAAAATAAAACAAGCAACTGCGATCCACAAAATCAGCAGAATACAATATCTAGCTAATCGGTGCATCACTGGAGCCTTTAAAGGCACCTCAGGACAAGCACTGAATGCTATTTTAAATCTGCCACCTCTGCACATCTTCTTGGAAGGTGAAGCCAGAATGGCAGCCTACAGATTACAAAGTACAGGTCTCTGGATGACCACAGCTAATAATCTAGGACATGGCAAGATCATGTCACACATCAACAACCCAATATTAGAAATGGGTTCTGATCTTATAATCAAAGCCTATGACTTTGAAAAGAACTTTACTGTACACACAAGTTGGAATCCGGACCAACTACCAACTCCAACAAATAAGAACATCATTTTTTACACTGATGGATCTAAGTTTGAAGGGGGTACAGGTTCCGGTGTGTACAGTACCAATCCTAGAACCAACGAAAAAGTCAGTCTAGGAAAGTTTTGTAACATCTTTCAGGCTGAAGTACAAGCTATTAACGTATGCGCAAACATCAGCATAGAAAAGAAGCTGCTCAATCGAGACATACACATTCTCTCAGACAGTCAGGCAGCATTGAAAGCGTTAAACGCTTTCAGTACTTCATCGAGACTGGTCAAGGAATGCAAATCCAAACTTCAAACTTTAAGCCAGGGAAATACAGTAAAATTATGCTGGATCCCAGGTCACCAAGGTATTGAAGGAAACGAAAAGGCGGACAAGCTCGCAAAAGAAGCAGCCCGTAATGCAATGACCGGTCCAGAACCTGGTCTAAGCATTCAGAAAAACCAAGCCCGCTCAGCCATTAATGAATGGGTCAATACCGCACACCAACTAAGGTGGAGAAACTACAATCAAGCAACACACTGCAAAAGATTGCTAAAAACTCCGAATCCACATACCACCAAAACCCTGTTGAGACTGAACAGAACTCGAATCAAGCAAGTAGTCAGTCTACTAACAGGCACTGGAGCATTCTGAGAATTTATGCACAGGATCAATATCTATAGAGATGAACCTGTTTGCAGACTATGCCAAGAGGATGATGAAACAGCCTATCATATCCTCTTTGAATGCCCAGCATTAGAGCGTAAAAGACACCAGCTTGATTGGAGCCTTAACTCTATTGACAACCGCAAGCTAGTAGGGGACATTGCAAGTCTAGTAAAAGATACGGATGTCGGCTTGCTAACTTGAAAACTCCCGATAGTACAAAAAGCCCTAAGGGCTGACGTGCGCATGCCAGCAAAAGGCAGTCGTGAAATCTAATCTAATCTAATCTAGTTACACATGTAAAACCACTTTTTAAAGGAGCTGACCCAGAGCTCATGCAAAATTATAGGCCTATAAGCTTACTACCCAGTTTTTCAAAAATATTTTAAATAGCTATGTGCACAATACTAATTCAGTTTGTAAATGAGTCGAAAATTTTCAATGATACACAATTTACTTAAACCATTCTATTTTATCGAAAACAATGAATTAGCATTGGGACGATTTATAGATCTGTCAAAAGCATATGACTGTCTAGATAGAAATTATCTGGTTACAAAATTAAACAAGTATTGAGTTAGAGGGAATGCTATTAAATGGTTTGAATCCTACCTCTAGGATCGCCAACAAAGAGTAGCAATAAGAAAGGATGGAAAAAATGTAAAGTTTACTGTTCAGAACAATACTGTGGGAGTTCCACAAGGGAGCATTGCAGGACCAATTCTCTTTATTCTGTTTATAAACGACCTGGATTTGGTGATTATTGATGCAATTAGTGCAATAACAAATTTTGCAGATGATACAAACTTTGTTTTGGGTTATGGAAACACTCTAGAACTTATCGATGAAACCAACAACTTATTTTTAAGAGCCAAAAAGTGGTTTGAAAGCAGTAAGTAAAAGAAAAAACTAAAACTGTAATTTTTAGAGCTAACTGATCTACAAAAGAGCTACCAAATAAAATAGAAATTGATGATGAAGAGATAGAAGTAGCGGGTTATACAAAGTTTTTGGTTATAATGGTCGATGAGTTCTTGAGATGGTCTCCTCATATAAATCATTTATCAAAAAAATTAAATAAAACCTGTTTTTCCATAAGAACCATTAGTAAATATATGAATGAGAAAACTTTGAAAATCTTATATCATGCGAATGTTGAATCAAATGGAATAATATTTTGGAAATGTAGTTCAGCGACGGAAAACATTTTTGTAATTCAAAAACGAATAATTAGAATAATATATAAAATGGGTTTTAGAGATTCGTGTAGGGGGTCTTCAAATCCAAAGGTCTACTAACAGTTTTTGGTATTTATATATTCGAATGCTTGATGTTCCTTTTTAGAAATAAGCAAACATTTGCAGCAAATAATACAAATCATAATTACAATACAAGAACATTAAATATTTACTATTCGAAACATAGACTTAGTATGCTATGACAGAAATAAATCCATCATATATGAGCATAAAATTTTTTAATAAACTGCCATACACTATACGGGCCCTCAGGAAATAACATTCATTTGCGGGATTTAATGATTCACTTTAGTCCCTCATGATACAATATACTATTATGACGTCATTTCATTTTGTGTTTTGTGATACTGCTGCAAGTGTGTATTGTAAATGTATAATTTGAAATAAAGAAGTATTAAAGTATTAAAAAAACTACAATTTGTGTAAACATCTTCAATAAATATTTTAATTTGTTCAAAATAGTCACTTGAGTACTAGTAAAATAGTCGCTGCAATTCAGTACTAGTACAATAGTCACTACAATGTATTTAGTTTGGCTATAAATTGCAAAATATGACGTTTTTGGGTTAAAGAACTTCAGAGAATCTGTTAAATATGTTTTACATCACGTATTTCAACTTTTAACCAGTTAAGATTAAAAGTGGTTTCAAACTGGGGCATCAAGTGCCAAACGTTTATAAAATTGTAAAAATTTACTTTCCATGTAAGAACATGCGGCAACAAATGTACATCTTAATAGCTTTAATTTGTAAAAAGAACGATAAAAATCAGTGGGCAGGACTAGCAAACGAACTAGACAGAGAAAACCATTTGTGTTTTAAATAGAGTAGACTCGATAATCCGAACTAATTAAAACACCTGTGATCTGTATTCTGAAAAAATTGAGATTACTGTAATTAATTTATATTGTTAATAATACGATTAGTCCAAGCAATGGGGCGAAAATAAGGGGTCTACCATGCAAAAGGTCGTAACCAAATGAAATTTGGTAGGATCGTAAAATTTACTGTTCTGATTATAACCCTGAGTTTTCGACCTTGTGCAAAGATCGCTCGTGCCGCCATCTTGAAGAGATGGCGGTCAAAATGAGTTTTTTGCAAATATCTTCGTTTCTATTGGTCCTACGAAAAAAAAGTGAAATAATAAATTGAAGAGCATAAAATTGTACATAAAATATGTTCGATTCATTTTTCTGTTAGACCGATAATTTTCAAGGTACAGTACGCCAAATGCAAGAAAACAATGGTAATGTAGCGGTGAAGCGTTTTTTTCTGCATCTGTCTGCTTAAATGTGAGCTAAGTGATACGTGCAAAGTAATTTCCACATAAATATCTATTATTATCAAATACATTTACACAGTTTTCTGCATTATATTTTGTACGGACACGTCTGTTCCACCGCTACATTACCATTACTCGCTTCGGTTTGGCGCACTGTATGTGATAAACTATTGGTCTGACGAAAAAAATTTATAGAACGTATTGTATATACAATTTTATGCTCTTCAATTCATAACTTTACTTTTTTTTTCATAGGACCAATAGGAATGGAAATATTTACAAAAAACTGATTTTGGTCGCTATCTATCCAAGATGGAAGTGCGAGCAGTCTTCGCCCAAGGTCGAAAACTCGAGAGTTATGATCAGGACAGTAAATTTTACGATCCCACCAAATTTCATTTGGTTACGACCCATTGCCTGGACTATATTGAGAAAGGCAATTTTTAACGATTTAATTATAGACAAATTGGAAGGAACAGCAAATAAACTTCTACATAAAATATTCAAACATAAACAAGATATGTGTAGATATAGTATGTGTGCACTTATGTGAATATATATTATACATAGTACCTAATGTAACATTAGCGCATAAAGCATGTCATTTTGGTTTGCCTGGTTTTTTTCTAACTGATAGAAAATGCATATACTAGAGTTTCCTCAATATTAGCAATTTGTTTATAGGCGCACTGTTTCCTTCAGGCCATTCTATGCATTGCTGAAAACTCTTAGTGGCTACATCATGTCTGACTGACTCAGTTACATCAACTCCTTCATATTTCGCATCATATTCGTTAACATGATCGCCTATTGTTGGCATCACAATACTATCTTTGGAAGTAATCTCATGCACCATATTATGAATTGTCTTGTCTATTATTTTCGTCGTCTATAATTTTATCTTTTGCTTCAGCCATTGGTTATCATTTTCCCATTCTTTTGTAGGGTTAGTGTATTCCAGCACTTTTATAAAACATTAAGGGCCGGTTGCAGAAAGCAATGTTAAGTCTGGTGTTAGCTAACGCGACGTCAAAGTGAACAAAGACGAATCAAATCTCAAACGTTTATGGTAACTAATACATTAGTAAACAAAATTTGATGCGATTTTGTTCACTTTGAAGCGACGTTAGGTAACACCAGACTTAACATTGCTTTCTGCAACCGGCCCTAAGTAGCACATTCTGCCATGCTTCATGCAAGAACGAGACTGCATACGCTAGATCAATATACTCAACAATATTTTCTTCTTCGCTGTGCAAAATGTTTGAAAATAACTGTTAGCTGAATTACATTCCGGTCCATTGGCTGAATAAGTGCCCTGCAGTTGGGAATAAAAGAAATAGTTTTATCACATTTCATTTGGAAATGTACTACATTTCTTCATTCAAAATCTATAATAAATGTGGTAGTTTTATCATTAGCAACACTTATCCCTAGCAACAGCGATTTGTTTTGGCAATACTGAAGTGTGTTGTTGGTGACACTATAATAGTCCAAGAGCCAGCAACGGATTTCTTACAGTATTTTTAACATGTCTGTAACTGTTATGGAAGATCCTTTTGAATATACTGAGAAGGGAACCCGAAGTCTGGCAAGCCTGCGGTGGTGGTTTTAGCCCCCATGCATCCTTGAAGGGCGGAAAAAAATAATGTGTCAAAACTGACACAAAACCTAGGAATAATATGTTGGTAAACCTGTAAGTCTATGTCAAATTCGAGGTTAACAGGTTAGATTTTGCGTCAGTCTGTGTCAAAACTAACGGAAAATCTAACCTAGTAACCTCAAATTGGACAGACTTACAGTGCCACCAACTTATTCACACGTTTGAATTTCCACAGCCCGCTGAGGATCAGTTTTTTTTTATCTCTCAATATTTTACAGTAAATGGTTAAGTTTATTATGCAATATTATGTGAATCTGAGGTAAACTTACCACCCGCGAAAGCGTCTGTCAATCTTTTTACTTACATAAGATATGATTACCTTTAACATAGCAAAGAGCCAGACTTGTTATTATACTTCTCTGTTATTATTTTTTTCCATCCTTCAAGGACGCAAAGGGGCCAAAACCACCACCACCACAGGCTTGCCAGACTTCGGGTTCCCTTCTCAGTATATTCAAAAGGACCTTCCATAACAGTTACAGACTTGTTAAAAATACTGTAAACAAACCCGTTGCTGGCTCTTGGACTATAAGTCTATGTCAAATTCGAGGTTAGTAGGTTAGGTTTTGCGTCAGTTTTGACATAGATTGACGCAAAACCTAACCTGCTAACCTCGAATTTGACATACTCTTACACTGTCACCAACAACACACTTCAGTACTGCCAAACGCATAACATCAATTGGAGCTGCTTATTGTGCTTTAGTACATAGGAATGAGTTATGCTCATCTTGGTTATGTTTTGACAGTTAGTGTCACTTGTATGTAAGAAGAATAATATTTTACATTCCTTACGAAATGTGGTAAAATAGTATACTCAGCCTGTTAGAAAAATGGTTTTTCTGAACTCGTATGGCCGTTTAAGTGCTCGCTAACGCTCGTACTCAAACACGCCATCACTTTTCTCAACTTTTAGAGTAATATACTATTGAGTTGTCCATTATCGCTTATCAAACTAAGAGTGTTGTCAGCCAAGGTAGCTCGTTTTCCTGTGAAAAATTTCAAACTTGCCAACAAATGAATTTTGATAATCCCTGAAACTTTTTTGTGGCGCTTCAATAATCATTCTTTTTTTTTTGGGTATTTTGCCACACTACAAAATACAAAATATTAGAACATGAACATTTTAGAAGATAAATCTACTTTCGTTTTCAACACAAGAACTATTAGTCTTCTTCTTCTTCCTTCTGTATTTAGGCATAATTGCCTGTTTTTCTTCGCATATTTGCCTCCATTTAGTCGTTTGGAAGGTTGTCACAGAGGCTCTGCCACAGAACGAACCAATGATACTCCTAGGAGATTTTAATGCGCGTATTGGTAATGAAGTGATTCCTGGCGTAAAACAACGCTTTAATGAAGACACATTGAATGACAACGGAGAATTAATGACCAACTTATGCTCGCTCTGTGATCTAAGAATCAATAACACCTTTTTTGAGCTTAAACCGCAATACAAATACACATTTAGAAACTTTCGAGGACAACAATCAACAATAGACTACATCGTAACCAACAGATGTATACACCCAGTACAGGTACAAGAAGTAAGGACACTAAACTCTGCAAATGTAGGAAGTGACCATAGTTTGCTTATTGGGAAAATTAAAATAAAACTTAACCTGAAACAGAATACAGAACCAAGAACACACGCACAAAAAATAAACATCGAATTACTGTGGGACACAACTATAAAAGGTCTATATCAAAATCGACTGAAGGATAAAATCGACAAGAACCCGATAGAAGAAGAAGAAGATATCAACAACAGCTGGGAGAAACTGAAGAAAAATATTAAAGAAGCAGCAACAGAAGCCCTCGGAACTCGAAATGTAAGTCAACAGAAACAAGGACCAAACAAAACACCATGGTTCTGCAAAGAAATTAAAGAGCAATGCCAAAAGAAAAAGAAAGCGTACTTAAATTATATCTCAACACAAACGGCAGAAACATACGAAGAATATATGAGAATTCGTAATGACACTAACACCCGTATTCATAGTCGTTCGCCGGCGACTCGCCGGAGTTTTGTTATGAATAGTATGTTGGCGGCACTGTACGTCTATGTCAAATTCGAGGTGATCAGGTTAGGTTTTCAGTCAGTTTTGACAGAAATTGACACAAAATCTAACCTGCTAACCTCGAATTTGACATAGTCGTACAGTGCCGCCAACATACTATTCATAACGAAACTCTGGCGAGTCGCCGGCGATTCGCTGGCAAACGACTATGAATACGGGCGTAAGTCACTAGTCAGGCAAATTAAGAACAAGCACTGGGAAATCTTCTCAAAAAGAATGGAAAGTGACTTCTACGGACTACAGAAACAGATTTGGCGATTAATCAGAAGTGAAAGAAAGGAGGCAAATGAATTCATCAGCACCAGACACATAGAAAAAGACACTTGGGTAAAATACTTACAGGAACTTTACAAGAAAAAAGAACCTGAAATTGAACCGAATACACCAGAGATATTAACCAACGAGGAGGCCTTTATAGAAAAGAAAGACATAGAAATAGCACTCCAAAAACTGAAGAACAGGAAAATCCCAGGTCAAGATAACATCACCAACGAGTTGCTGAAATACGGGGGAGAGAAGCTAAATCAACAAATAACAACTTTAATCCAAAAAATATTCTCCCAACATAAAATCCCAGATGAATGGCGAACCAGCATTACGATCCTGTTGGGCGATAAAAAAGTGCCAGAAAATTATAGAGGGATAAATTTGCTTTGCACTACCCTTAAGTTAACCACGAAGATTATAACAAACAAAATAAATGAATGTATTTCATTAGCAGACGAGCAACAGGGGTTCAGATCAGGAAGATCCTGCACAGACGCCGTCTTCGTTCTAAGACAAATAACGGAGAAGTCGAGTGAATACAATAGACCAGCCTTCATGTGTTTTATTGATCTACAGAAGGCTTTCGACCGAATACAGTTAGCGGATATAATACACCTTCTTTATGACAGACAAATACCTCACAACATCATTAAAACACTTGAAAATGTATATTCAGAAAATAAGATTCAAGCTAAAATAAACGGCGAACTAACTGAACATATACCTGTAAGTAATGGCATTCGGCAAGGAGACTCTCTAAGCCCGCTTCTATTTAACATTGTAATGGATGAAATTATAAAACAAGTAAGCAAACTAAAAGGATACAAAATGGGAAATAAGGAGGTCAAAATCCTATGTTATGCAGACGATGCGGTGCTGGTCGCGGAGAACGAGGATGATCTCCAGAGGTTACTATACCAGTTTAATAAAACAGCAAAAAAAATTAATATGATAATATCAACGGCAAAGCAGAATAGCTGGAAAAACACTAATGGATAGAGAAAGAAGTGAGGACATCAGACAAATATGTAGGATAGATAACATCAATGACTGGGTATTAGATAGAAAGAAAAAATGGAATGAGCACATTGATCGCATGACGGAAGAACGAATTGTGAAAAATAACTATTAGTCGGATGAAAATAATATTTTGCTCAGGTTTTTAACATTGAAGAAAAGGGAATATTTTGAACCCAACAAATAATGGGTGAACATTTTAACAAAATTAAATTCTTTTTTCCCTTGAAATTTTCAAAATGCTGAGTTTCAGAACTTTCATTTGCAAGGGAAGTTCTGTGTAAAGCTCTTTACAGAGATTTAATATTCAAAATAGTGGAAGTAAGTACCCGCACCATATCTTGCAGCTATTTGTTTATTTGGATTCCCTTCTTTAATTGCTCATGAATTTCATTTGTTATCTGCAGGGACAGTGTAATGTGTTGTCTTCTTCGCAGAACCATAGTGTATTCTGACTTTGCTTAAAATCAACTTCCCGTCAGGCAATTTGTTAAAAAAGATCAAAACTAAAACATGTTTTAATTACTTCACTTGGGGATGGGCTACTATATGGCCATATCATGTTCAAGAAGAGGGTGACTCGGCAGTAAATTGTTTCCCGTAAAAACATATCGGTTGTATTACGTCCAGATTATGAAAAGTAACAACAATCCTGATTATAAAGTACATAATATGATTAAACAATTGTCCACATTAGCAAAGAATCTGGTTTAGTAAATCTACACTGCAGATAGACTGTGGTTTTGAACTTTAAAAGGTGCTAAAAAAATTGAAGATAATAGTAAACAAGTCTGAAGGATAATTGTTTATAATATTAAAAATTGTTATAATCTCCAAAACGTGTTTGTGGCATGATATAATTCATGTTCTTTGTATGGGTATTTTTCCACCCTGCAAAATTAAAAAACTGAAATATCGAAAATTTCAAGGGACAATCTACTCTTGTACTCTCGTTATCAACAAATTAACAATTAAAACTAAAAGAAATTACCACCGTATAGTGAATTGCTTGGCACTGCCAGAAGAGGTAGTTTGTATGAAAATAACTTTTTTATTATACCTGCATCAGAATCGTCGTTTAAAGCACGCCTGAGCGTGCGAATACAGGCGATTAAAGCTCGCCGAGCTTTAAAGGTTGTCAAGGAAACGACTGAATGCAACAACGGACATTGACGCGACAAAAACGTAAATAATTCTCGTAACTATAGTAGCAATATTATTATGCCCTCTCGATTTATCACGACAAAAATTATTTCTAAGTTTTTAGTGCGTAATTTATTTCCAGTATTGGAGGTATAATAAAAAATAGCATAAAGTATTCGTGGATAACTGGTCTTTAAAACACTTGCTCTGTTTTGAGCACTCCGGCTACGCCGTCGTGCTCGAAAACTCGCGCGTGTTCTAAAGACCTTGTTATCCACTCATACTTTAATATACTATATTATCATTATTGCTATACATAAACAATTTCACTATTAATCAATAATATTTCTTATGGTTAAAAGATATCTATTACAATGAGATTAGTTTGCGGAGAGTGAGAGATTTGTTTCAATGGAGGACCTACCTCATTAATCAAAAGTTCTAAATAAGTGTTCGAATTTAAATTTCCAACAATTTCAAACGGTCCGATAATTTGTTACAGTATCAAATTGACTTATCGACACTCACAACTGTGTGAGCATCAAATAACTAGACAAGTCCGGGAAATGTGCACGCATCGTAAGAAACAGGCTAAAGGCCACGGCTCAGATACGCTCAGGGAGGGGGCGGGGTCCTAAAACGAGACACCAGAGGGCAAACGTGTTGAGTTATATATAGGGTGTTACCAAATAAATGGGCGCCACAAAGTCCAAGTCCAAAAGACCCTCGTTCAACCGGATCTTGAGGGTCAAACAGGGCGAAAAATACTCAAAAGCTACTTCTGGAAGCCCCAGCGCAGCGACAAGCACGACGACCTACCTGCAATGCTCATCCGCCACGTCCGGGCCTCACCTCACATCGATCATAACATAGTGACTCAGTCACCCTGTAAACCAACATGCACAAGACACAAGGGACAAATCATAAGACGGTACAGTTAATATATCTATTGGGCCACTTCACATGACCAAACAAACAACTTACAGTAGTACCGATGTAGTCGGCACGTATAACAATCTGTACTAACGACTTAACAGGAAACACCCAGCTGGGAAGCGCTCTACCTAAAAGCTACGACGCACAGCTCGACTGTCGAGTTTCGCCTCTGACGTGGTTCACATGTTAAGTTACCGTGCTCTTCTCTCTCTTCCCTTGCAAAGAGTGTCGCCTCTGGCGTGGTTAACACGTTGAGTTACCGTGCTCTTCTGTCCCTTCCTTGCAAACAGTTTCGCCTCTGGCATGGTTAACACGTAGGGTTACCGTGCTCTTTTGCTTTTTCCTCCTGATGAAGCCCCTTACGAAAGTTGGCGAAACGTTGAGTTCTTCGATCTCAATCATGACACGGTCCAATCCCGGCTCTACGAGCTCGGATTTCAAAACAACATCTGCGGCAGCAGGATACTCATAACATTCCTAGATATGTTAATAGCTATTACAATCGTATGTAATACTCACGTCCTTAACAGATTCAACACGCTTTAAAATGTTGTTATTCATTTTATAGTCAAATATGACTGGCGACTGCTTACAAGTAAATGACATTATACAACATTTAAAGATATTGAAACTCAATTTATTTTGAATACTCCATGTATGTATGTTATTAATATCATTTTGTATTTTGAAGCAATCTTCAACTTCTTCAATATTAAGATAAAATTTAGCATCATCTGCGAATAACAAACATTTCATATGAATCAATATATCGGGCATCATTTATAAAACTCAAAAATAAAAGCGGTCCTAAATTTAAGCCTTGAGGCACAACAGAATTAGCCTTAAACTTGCCCGATATATTTCCATCGTATTTGACAACAAACTTTTTATTTTACAAATAACATGAAAATAGTATATTACTTTACAAGATCGGTAAATGCCTTAGAAGAGGCCGAGAAAAAGTTAGAAATACGAGGTCTGATGAACTGAGTTTTGCAATTTTTTAGGCTTGTTTCAATAAGGTACTTAATAATTGATATTATGATGTTCATAAAAGAATCTGCTTTCTTAATCTGTTTTTATTGTTTAAGCATTGCTTCATTTCTCCACTAAACCAACATAGATATTTTCTGACCATTCTTGTTTTTGGTACAGTGTTGTCTATAATATTGTACAAATGAGCACAGAAAATCGCTACTGCTAAATTCACATCTGATTCCAAATATAAGTTTGACTAATCTATATTAGAAATCATTTGAGTGAGAAATCACATTTTTTTAAATTGTTAAATTCAGCTGCTTCCTTACTGACAGAATTTTTGCAATTTTGCTTTAAACTTGTAGTAACCGATAAAGCAGGATGATGTGTCTTCAGCAACAAAAGGGGCCACTTATTTAGTTATTACTGAAGAATGACTTAGTTCTTCTGAACCAATCACCAAATCTAAAGTTTTATCAAATGGATTTCTAATGTTGTTAAATAACTCGAGATTATTAAAATTGATAAAATTAAGTCGTTGATTGCCGTGACTAGATAGTTTGTCCACAAGAACTTCGATGCTAGTAATCTCAGGAAGATTGATGTCACCAATTATTATCAATGTTTCTGCAACGCACATCTTGTTGAATACTGCTTTCAATAAACCTAAATAGATCAGCGTACTGGTTAACAGGTGCACCAGGTGGTATGTATATATTGCCACTAAAATTATTGCAATAATTTGTATTCTTATATTTAATGAAACTGCCTCAACGTATGAACTATGTGTACTAAATTTACCCATACCATCACTCCTTTACATCTACCCGCTCACACAAATTGTAAATTTCGGTATGCGTAACCTCAGCATCAAAAATAAATTCATCGAGACTAGATTCAGTGATGCTTATGTCGTAAACGTTATCCATTGCACTGTTATAGAATTGTAGCTTCGTCCGCAACCCTCTGCAATTTTGATAATAAAGTAATATTGCAGACTGTAGATAAAATAATTATTAGTTATAATATAAAGGGTGACCTTAATAGTTGTAAATATTTTAAATGCTGAGAGAGGACAGTAAAATAACATTATTAGTCCAATAATCTTATAAAAAATCTTTTAGGTTTCAAAAAAGAACGGGTTAGTTTTTCTAAAAAAGTTTGAGAGCCACAGATTATTTTGAATAAAAATATGATAATTAGAAACCAAAGTAGCCTGTTTTTATTAATATTTGTATTAGTGTCATGTTAACGTAATTTTTTTGTAAAATACCGTAAAATGAATTTTACCAATGGTATTTTTTTAAAAGATGACAATAACATGAAATTAATACTAGTAGTTTATTTATCTAGAACGAAAAGTGGCATTTTAAAGACGAGAAAGTTGTTTACGTCCGAGGCGTTAGCCGAGGACGGAATTACTTGCGAGGACCTTTAAAAACACTTTTCGTTCGTGGTTAATACAACGGTTTATTTCATACTGCAAGTTTAATAAATTTTAAATAAAATGTAAATCATTTCAAATTTCATGTCAACAACTGACGTATAATTTTAAAGTACTTGAACTTTAAAATTTTACTTTAAAGTACTAGGACTTTAATGTTCCATTTTTTGTACAATAAATAAGTTTTAAAGTACTTGAACTTTAAAATTTTACTTTAAAGTACTAGGATTTTAATGATCCACTTTTTGTACCATAAATAATCCGAAAAATGTCATTTTTGACATCAGTATGAAATAAAAATATTTAAAAAAACAGGTTCCTTTGGTTTTTAATTGTCACGTTTTTATTCATTTGTTTTTTAGAAAAACTTTAACCTGTTTTTTTTTAAACTAAAAGTGTTTGTATTAGACATTATTGGACTAATGTTATTTTACTAGTTTCTTTTACCAGTTAATATATTTGCACAGCTATTAAAGTCACCCTGTATAAACAAGTACCAAATAAACAATTATAAATTATAGATATACATCGTAAATTGAACTCCTACATTGCTGTCACATTACATTCACATTATCGCTTTTCACATTTTAACACAAAGCTGAGGCCGCTGCGGTGATTTCTTTTAACAGCTTCGGGCTATCGATTATTTGCACCTTTCCACCATACTTTGCAAAAATATTACCATCATACGACCACGCCTTCCTATACGAAAGTTTTTCAGAAGCTGGTCTAATTAAATTCAGTCGCCATTTTGTTAGGTTTTTCTTTATTGAGATTTTTGTACCCTTGAGTAGTTTGAGAATAACTTTGCAAGACACCTTATATATTAAAATGTTCAAATTAGATTGTATGGCATTTTTCACAGTAAGACGCAAATAATCAAATCCGCAAATGTGGAGAGCTGATTGTATGTTTAACATTGACAGACTATTGCTTTACAGTTTTTTTCAGTTATTTCTTTCTGCTCAATACTCGGGCCTACCACCGTTATGTTTCTTTGCTCTAAACCTTCTAAAACTGCTTCTATCCAATTTTTTTTGTGGGTCCACTAGCCTGGTCCCCGCGAACTCAACATTTATTTTGGTACTTTTCTGTTCTATACAAATACCATAGTCATCTCAGACGCTCTAAAGTCTACACATTACCCTTTTGCCGTGACGTCAGAAATAACAAAACAGAGCGTTAAAAACGTACGTCTTGTATTAGAATGAAGTTTAAAAAAATCGTGTTTAGATCATAGATAGTTGACATCAGAATTTGACATATATGTCATCCACATTGTCAAAGCGGCGGTAAGTTGGCACCATTGCTATTTCTTACTAAGTACCTAAAACTTAGTTTATCGTGTTAGTGTCACTTGCCAGCTCTTAGCTGTCAAACATTTTAGATTTCAAATTAATTAGTGTCAATTTATTTAGAAAGGTTTCTTGTAATGGAATATACTGAAGTTCAGGTGCACAAAACTTACAATGGAGCTTACTGGATTGTCTTTAATTGACCAACTGTTTTGATTTAAACAAATATTTAAACGATAACGTTACTTTCCTTCTTTAACATTTTAGTAATTTAATTACATTTCAGTCTGCAAACCACGTTATTTTAGAAGTACAGTCAAGAATTTAAAAAAAAATGAGACTCTCAGCGCGGAAGTCAAGTAAATGGATTATAGGTTCAAACGTTTCAAATCTGTCACTGTTTGGTCGAATTGTTTAAATACAATTGTTAAATTCCAACTTTTATTTTAAAGAATTAACAATTATACAGGATTATTTATAAATAAAGATATCAACCAAGAATGTAAAAATAAAGAAACGGGGGCAAGAACTAGCTACTTAAGTCACTGGAAGAGTCAAACTCTACTTCGTCTGATGAATCGTCTTCATTGATATTGATAATAATAGGATCAATATTAGAAGCGTCGCAAACTTTCATGGTATCCCATGCTTCTTTAATTATTTTTTCAACGTGATTGACGTAGTTCCTCCAGTGGTCAATAGTAACATCAGCCAGTACTTTATTCCAAATGCGAAGAATTTCTTCTGGTTTCGAGTTTGTTAAAGTTATTAAATGATCGTATTTGCGCTTGCATTCCGACCAAACCATTTCTATAGCATTGTAATGGCAATGGTACGGCGGAATTCTCAAAATTGTATGTCCGTATGGCTTTACGTATTCATCCAAATAATAGGTTTTAGTGTTTGGTTTCTTACATGAAACAATAGACCAAAGTTCGTCTTTCATTGCATGTTCAGGATAATCGATGTTATTAGTTTTTAACCAGTCAATCAATCTCAGTTTAGTCCAAGATTTGTTTGGCATTTCTTCCAATTGTCCACAGTGGTAACTTGCGTTATCCATTATAATCAAAGAGTTTTGTTTTAAATTTGGAATTAGTTGTGTTCGAAACCATTTCTCAAAATTTTGCCTGTTCATATTTGAATGATAATCCCCAGTTTTTAACCCACTTTTAAAAACCAACGAAGCGTTTTCGACAAAACCATCCATACCTCCAGCATGCAAGATAATATATCTGCACCCTTCGCCACTCTTGGAAGAGCATGTAGCTAAAGTTCCATCTTGCCAGCTGTTTCTAAACGAACCCTTGCTAAAAATCCATGTTTCGTCAAGAAAAATGGGTTGTAATGGATGCTCAGATTCTTGATTTTTTGTAAATACTCTGAGAAATTTTAAACGTTTTAATTGTATGTTAGGTAACTCCATTAAATAACTCCTGTTACTTTCCCTTCTCCATCTAAAACCGATGCTTCTACACCATGTTCTAAGAGAATTTATGCAGTAAGGAAAATCAATTTCATTCTTTAACTGTTGATGCAGTGTGGTCATTGTAACATATTCTTTCTTTTCATACATTCTATAGATCGTTTCTCGAATTGAGTTTTTCATAAACTCAGTAATTTTGGTTTTTCTTGTGCTTATTTTTTGTGACATGTTTTCAAAATACGTTTTATCCGTTTGAATCCCTTTTTTCTTAATATTGGAAATAGTCCTTTCACTCACTTTTAATGCCAGGGATGCTCTAAGTAGCACATTACTCGCTCCAAGACGTTCTTGGCCCATTTCTGTTCTACGTTTCTCCTCTTCAAAGAAGTCTCTGACGTTTGAAATAAGAATTTGGGATTGCTCGTTATAGCGCGGCATTTTTAACGATTTTGGACAAATGTCACATTGACAGCAAACAATAAGGTATATTTAACGCCGACCTGACGAAAAATTGAAAATTTTTTGTTTCGTCCAGTTCCTTGTAGTTAAATAAAGACAGAAAATTATTACGTCACAGCAAAAGGGTAATGTGTAGACTCTACCTTAACTTGAGTCAAATTGTATAAGCATCATATGGCTCTGATAAAAACTTTTGTATTAGAGTGGTTCGTTCTGCCCATACTGAATCCTATAACTCGGAGATCCTCAAAAAGGGTCAATTGCCATCCAAGTATATTTCATTGTCAATTTTATTAATCTTACTGGTATTTGCAGGTATTCTGTGTGTTCATATTATTTATCCTTTTTGATCGAATCATATACTTGCTTAAAATTGTTAAAACACGGCGAAAATTAAAAAAATACAGAATTAAAAATAGCAGTTTAGATTTGTTTACAGATCATTTAACTTGATGATAACTAATCACTAAGCTCCATATCAAAAGAAGTAAATTTGAGCATTCCTCAAGGATCTATTCGAGGACCTCTTTCGTTTATATTATTATACATTAACGATATACCAACGCAAAATAAATTATTTGCGGATACCACACATGTGATTGCGACTGCAAATAATATAGTGCTGTGCACAACATTAACAGTGAGTTAGAATGCATGTTTAAAAACTAACATATTAGACTCAACACTAAAAACTAAAGCAATGATTATTATTAGTAGTAAGGTCAGTGTCGGGTCTAATAGATTAATTATTTGATAAAGTGCATATAATTAAATATTTAGGTATAGTAATTGAGTTTAATGAAACAGTTTTGTTTCTTGCAAGCGAAGGTGACCCTGCAAAGGTTACAGGAATTGCAGAATACAATAATACGAATTATTTTATACTGTAATATATGCTAATTTTGCTAATTATTAAAACTGCAATGGCTTTGTAGTAAGCAGAGAATGTATTATAATATGTTTATCATCGTTTTTAAAATAATCGATAGGGATGTCGGCGGGTACCCGGGTACCCGGGTCGACCCGGGTAATAGTCAACCCGGGTATATTTTCAGGACCCGGGTACCCGACTAGTAAATTATGTAATGCACAAAAACTCAGCCTTTTTCGGAGAAGATAATAAAAACTTAAAAAGAATAGGAACAAGTTCTAGAAAAACACAACAATGCAGTAATAACAAGAATCAACCCATCCCATACCACAGAATGTTGATTATTGTTTCATGTAAGGAAATAAATCCGCTTCACAGAAATATTCAACCCGTCAATAGCACCATTAAATCGCATCAGTACTGTTGAACTAACATAAACATCATCTGTGTGATGTTGATGCTGCTACCAATTTCGCATAAAAAGTCACGTACTTGAATTTGATAACACTTGGAAGTCTGAAAATATTTAGGACGACTTGCAGTTTGAATTGGCGAGTAGGTACTATTTCAAACTAGTTCACTTGAAAACTCGCGGCATTAAAATGCTTAGAGCATACAGTTTGAACATTGTATGAAACTACAAAAGTACAAACAAATACGAAAACAATATCATAAAAAAATCGCCTGTATGAAAATATTTTCATTCGCCAGAAAATAATAATGCAAAATGTAAATTCTTCGGGTACCCGAGGGTACCCGGGTACTGCTTTCGGGTACCCGGGTTTGATTTTAGACCGGGTACGACATCCCTAATAATCGATAACAGATTGCCTAATGATCTGAATCAGTACATTGTTTATCGTAGATATCTACAATTACGAAACTAGAAATGTACGTAAATAATTTTAAATTACTATTTAACAGGAAAACCAGCCCACAAATTGTGTTAACAAATTTTTAAAGTCACATAATGGAATGCCAGATGAAGCCAAAGTGACTAGCAACTACATATTTTTTTCATTTTAAAAAGGCACGTACTGAATATGTGATCACTGTTTGTACAATTTAATTGTGAATGTTTTGTAAACATCTTATGATGAATAAAGATTAATTACGATTAATATTTGATGTACATTTAATTCTTGACATCTTTTTAAAGTGTATTTGTTTAAAAAACAACTAAAAGCCAGTCATTTCTGTATAATAATACTATCTGTCTGCAAGTTATGCACTTTCACACTCTTGTAAAAACTGTTAAATTAATATAGAAATTTGTATATGCAGATTGTACTTTTTAGTAAATATTAAAATGTAATCGCATTGTTTTATGAATTAACAGGATAAGTACAATGTGCAATAATCAATATCATTGGGTTTGTTCCAATGTGTACTCAAGAATACCTTATTTTGATTTTGAAAAAGGGGTAGTTTATTTGAAGTGATATCAAAAATAATTGTAAAGATTTATAATAATACCTAAATAAACTAGCTGTGATCATAATAACGTCCATTATAATTGATGATACATTTTTGTTTCCAGGTGCGAGAGGACGTACTAAAATCTTTGCGTAACAACTTCTTATTAACATTAAACCAAGCATGGAACGATCATCAGACTTCGATGGTGATGATCCGCGACATCCTCATGTACATGGACCGGGTTTACGTTCAGCAAAATGATGTCGATAACGTGTACAACCTAGGACTGATTATATTCAGAGATCAAGTGGGAAATTTTGATGTTCTTGTCGATCATGTAAGCAACAGTTTAGTTCGCAGGTTGTCCGCTACGGCTGCATCAGAGACCACCTGCGAGAAACCCTTTTGGAAATGGTTATGCGCGAACGAAGAGGAGAAAAGGTGGACCGTATTTCTATAAAGAATGCCTGCCAGATGCTCATGGTTTTGGGCATCAACTCACGTACTGTTTATGAAGAAGATTTCGAAAGGCCATTTTTGCAGCAATCTGCTGAATTTTATAAGGTAATTTTATCTGATTTCTTGTCGGTTGTTAGAAATGTAAGCCGGGATGGTTATAATCGTGTTTTAAGAGAATAAATAAGTAAAAATTCGTACTGTAATGATGTAGGTGAGGCATGACTTCATGTCTTCAAGTATTTTAGTAGCAAAAAACATAGAAACGGCATTTTTCAGAATATTTTTGATTTTCTATTAATCGAAAATTTCTGTATTGGTAATCAAAGCTACCATGAATGTCAAAACATTTAAGTGTCAAATTTTTGTCATGTAACATGTTAATCGGCGATTAATAATCTCAATGTCTCGATTATTAATCGCTCCCATCAACACACTTGTTTGTTAAATAGTTATTAAATTTGAGTATGAAACCATGATAAAGTACGTTTTTTTTCTATAATAACTGTCAAAGTGTTACAATGTTGGTAGGTATGTGATTAAAACGCTAGGAAACTTTTATACCTCGTGTTGGTAGAACTTTTTCAAAAGTATGGTTATGTGTCAGTTTTGAATGTCAAAGTTTCTTAATTTGAACTCTTGACAAATTTCTTTTTTTAACATGGAATCATTGTCATCATCAATAAAATCGGATAGAAAAAGAAAACCGAGAAATATTTTGAATGCAAAAATGAAGCAAGCAATATTAAATTATGACGTATCTGTCAAAATGACAATCATATTTTTAGTGGAAAAAAGAACTAAAAATCTATGTACCAACATTATTAAAACTAGGGACCCTGCAGGAATGCAACTTATCCCCTAGAAATTTGACCTTGAAAATTATTATAGAAAAAAAATTTACTTTAGCTTACTAAACCCTGTTGCTAGACAGCTAAATTTCTGTACTCTTATTAATCCAATGTCATAATTAGCGTGAAAATGGCAGAAAGATTCTCAAACTGTTTAGAATTGTATATGTGTGATGGTTTGGTGCATTCTAATTTTTCACTAGAATGACCCGACTTTCACACATGTTTACGAACATAATTTTTTACTTCTTTCGCTGATCCCTTGTACCATTACGGCATAGTCCAATTCCTTAAATTTTTTTGATTGGCTGCTAATTCTTTCTTTTGACCTTGTATTGTGTCATGTTTCATTGCTAATTCTTCTATGATGTTGTTTAGTGTTTTCTTCAATCTTCCCACTGTTTTCTTTCCTATTGGTTTAGCATATAAGAATTGTTTGGTTTTCCTAACTGGGTTCATTGTGCTAACATGTCCAAACCATGCGAGCTGTTTTTTTCTATGTTTATTGTGACTGGTTCTTGTTTTAAGTTCCTTCTGCATTTCTCCATCTATCTAGTTTCGTTACTCCTTGTATCTTTCTCAGGTATTTCATTTCTATTGTGGTTAGTTTCCTTGTGTGTTCTATGAGTATAGGCGGTACTTCTATTGTACATGTCATTGTTGAGATTACTATGGTGTTATATATTTGCACTTTATCTTCTTTCCTATTTTCGTTTTTCCTAACAGCGTCCGGTTAATAGCGTAGTATATGTTCCTTGCTTTCTTTATTTTATTGGTTATTTCTGTTTCTATCCTTCCGTCGCTGCTTATGATCGATCCCATGTATTCAAAGTTTGTTACGGATTCGAACTTCTTTCCTTTACATATGAAATCTTGTATGTTATTACCATTATTTCTTTGTATTTGCATAGTCTTGCTTTTGTTCTTGTTTATTGTCATTCCCATCACTCCTACTTCTAATGTCCATATATCTATTAGTTTCTGCATCTTCATAGCCTTGTCAGCTATAAGGACTATATCGTCTGCACACATTAGTGCTTCTAATTTTATTGGTTGTAGGTCTTTGTACCCTATAGTTGTTTTGGGCATCTTCTTCATGCAGTTCTTCATTATTGTATCCATGTAAATGATGAATAAAAGGGGGCTCCTTGTTTGAAATCTATTTCCATTCTGAATGGTTCTGACTTTAGCCCGTCTATGTGCACTATGCCTTGTACCAATCTGTATACAGGGTGTTATGGAAATGAGTGCAAATATTTTAACCTGTAAGAGAACTTTCTAAACTGAACAACATCCCCATTTATAATTTTTTCGTAAACGCCCTCAAAACTGAGTTAAAATTTAAAACAGTTTTACTCAAAAAATGCATACCCGTCTATGGAATAACATTTAAATTTAATTGCACAAATCACAAAAAACATTTCTTTGATATGCAAACCAACAAAAACTGCATAGGTACTGATAAAACCTTTAGTTCACATCTGGTCACCGACGTGGGTAAGTTATTGACCACATGTTTTTTTGCAGTTTAAATATAAGTACTTGCGTCGTTCACCTTTACCTTAGATTTGCTTACCAAGCGGCTCGTCAAATTTAGGGGAGATAAATGATTGAGAAAATATGTGATTAAATGACAAACGATAAATAAAAAAGTTGTTCATTTCACTGGTTAAAATATTTACACTCATTTCCATAACACCCTGTATACTCTTTATTGTGTTTATCAGTTTTGGCATTAAATGAAATTGTTTTAGACATTCCCATATGTTAATTCTCTTGACCGTGTCGAAGGCTGCTTTT
Organism: Agriotes lineatus; assembly: GCA_940337035.1. NCBI lineage: Eukaryota > Metazoa > Arthropoda > Insecta > Coleoptera > Elateridae > Agriotes > Agriotes lineatus. Next base: position 132,326 of record CALNHX010000752.1, on the reverse strand, counting down.
AGGTCTATAAATGTCATAAATAGTTCTGTGTTTGATCCAATTTTGTCTTCTATTATTTTCCTTAATACACTTATATTATCAGTGGTCTGTCTTGCTGATCTGAATCCTCCATGTTCGTCTTCTATTTTTCCCTCTATCTCTGCTCTAAGTCTCTTTTATAATACCTTATTACATATCTTTAGTGCGACTGGTGCCAGGCACTGTAGTTTTCACAATCGTTTTCATTTCCTTTCTTGTATATTGGTATCAGTCTTGCGGTAAGGTAAAGTGGGGTAAGTGTGTATCCGGGGTAAGTGTGTAAGCTCGAAATAATTCTTATTCCAATAATATACAGGTGATGCCATCTATGAAACACTAACTAAAAGTTCATAAGGAACCATTGTAACCTAGAACCGAAGTAAAGATATTTGCTATATCGGCGGAAATACATAACCTTTCATAACCTCGTGTCGCACACAATGTACATAGATGGTAGACGTTTTTTCATCGAGTCACATCATAGTTCTAAGTTAGTTTTTTGAAGTTTTTTTATTACAAATAAGGTAAGAAACTACTTAATTTTAACCTATTGTAGTTATTTTTATTTTGAGTTAAGTGGTTATTATGATTTGGTACTAGTACACACTTGCCACACTCAAATTCAACGCGGTAGAAGTGTGTATTATTTTTTCTAGGCAAGTGTGTACTAATACACACTTTCCCCATACACACTTACCCGTTGCTAAGGCTACCCTTTATTTCAGGAAACTTTGTCTCGGTAATTATAAAAAGGTTAAAATGGGTAGAATATATGTAAGAAAAAGCAACAGGGGCACGTCCTACACAAAAGAGGACTTGGAACGAGCTATGGAGGAGGTCAAGAGCGGAAGGAGTACCGCATATAAGGCTAGCGCCAAATACAACATACCCAAGATGACACTTAATTACCACATGAGGGGCATAAGAGGGGCAAAAAGCAATACCCAGGGTAGGAGCACAGTTATTGCATTAGATGAAGAAAATAAATTGGCAGAGGGAATAAGAACAATGGAAAAGTGGGGATGGGGATTAAGTAGGGTGGAAATATTAAGGATTGTGGGTGACTACGTTAAGCGTAATCGACTGAAAACACCTTTTAAAAACGGTGTACCTGGGGAAGATTGGTTTCTAGGATTTTCTAAAAGACATCATTTGTCTATAAAGAAGCCACAGTCAGTAGAGTATGCCCGTAAGAAAAGTATGGACCCATTCATAATAAACGAATATTTCCAATTATTAGAAAAAACGCTAGACGACCTTGATTTGCGTAAAAAACCACACCTCATCTGGAATCTCGATGAATCGGGTTTCTGCTTAGATCCCTCTAAAACAAAAGTTGTGGGAAAAAAAGGGACAGCAGCTTCACGAACTACAGCTGGCGCAGGACGAGAGAACTTAACAGTTCTTATGGCAGTAAATGCCGCAGGCCATAAAGCACCCCCTTTTATTATATTTAAAGGTAAGAATATCTGGGATGAATGGGTTGCGCCGGAAGGCCAAGGTTTTCCAGGAACCACGTACGCCGCTACGGCCAATGGATGGATGGAGTCAGAAATTTTTTTAAACTACTTTGAGAAGAGTTTTCTAAAACAAATTGGTGAAACTAGGCCAGTTTTATTAATATATGATGGACATGTATCCCACGTTGATGAGCGTCTTATATCAAGTGCGTTGCGAAATAATGTGACCATATTGAAACTGCCGCCCCACTCCAGTCACCTGTTGCAACCACTTGATTTAAGTGTCTTTCGTTCACTGAAGACAAAATGGGATGTAGAAGTTATACAGTGGCAAAGGCATAACCAGGGTTACAGGATTCCTAAAAAACATTTTAGTAGGCTAATAGGAAAAATATGGAGAGAAACCCAACCTGAAATAATTAGCAGTGGTTTTAGAAAAGGGGGGATATTTCCCTTTGATTCTAAAGTTATCTCCCCAGATAACTACGACCCACTCGCATTAAAAAGATGGGAAGCTCATCAGAAAAAGATTAACTTGAAAAATAATAATGGACATGAAAAAACACAACAACAAAATGATGAACCTGGAACATCCACTTCCAACCATATAGAACGAGATGCCGATTCTGACAATTTGAAACCAGATAACGGGACCTCATTTGAAGAGCTGCTTCTGGATATGGTGAAACAACACAAAGGGATGGAAGACAAAAAACCTAGAAGGAAAATTGCGGGTGGGGCCGAAATTATAACTGCTCCAGAGGTACTTAAACGCTTACAAGAAAAAGAGATTAAGAAGCCATCCAAAAAAAATAGAGTCTCTAAAATAGCCATCGAATCAGAAACATCATCAGATGAAGAAAAAATTTGTAAAGATAAGAGTGATGATGATGATATTGAAGAAGAATTTAGAGATCAGGAAGAATTAACCACATTTATGGATGAACTAAACAAAGAACGTTCAGAGGTAGATGTTAGTGATTGGGTATTGGTAGTATTCATGGGTAAAAAATCACGGAAACATTATATTGGTCAAGTTGTATCGACAAAAAAAGAAGATGAAGAAGTCGAAGTAAAATTTTTACGAAAAGTCCATTCGTTAGATCCAACTGCTACAAATTCGTTCATCTGGGCTGATCCTGAGGAATGTTCTTTCATTGGAACTCAAGAAATTATTATGGTTCTTCCAAAGCCAGTTGTTACTAAAAGGGGTCTACATCGATTTGGACTTTCTTTTACAAGTTATAATGTTCAGTAGTAATATACTTAAGTAACTAAGTAAGTAAATTAAAACCATTATTCGAGTTTTATTAAGTTAATAGCCTTAAAGATGTATTATTAAATATGTTTTATGTTACGTTTTGTTTTTGAAAGAATTACAATTTTTGTTAAAGAGTGTGTAACTTGAAAAGTTTTTAAGTTAATAAAAAATTGCTTGCAGCAGTCGAAAGATTAAATATCACAGTTCTACACACTTCCCCCAGGCATTGTCATTCTTGATATGTGCATTAAACTTCGCTCGCATACACACTTTCCCCGTTTCACGTGGGAAGTGTGTACTATGGGCATAAAAAAATATATATACAGGAATAAATGCGAGAATTGTCCATAATAAAGTTTTGTTGTGATGATTTGTAGTCAATACCCATAAGTATATTATGCTAAAATTTGAAATCTATAACTTAAGTAGTTTGCTTAAAAATATGGTATATATATGAACTTGCAAAATTTTGCTACACACTTACCCCACCTTACCTTATTTGGTTTTGTTCCCATGCCTTGTTGAATATTTCTGTCATTTTATCATCTCGGGTGCTATTCCGTGTGGCCCGTCTGCTTTACCTACTCGGATTTCTTTTATTGCTTTTGTTACTTCTTGTGTTATTCCTCCAGTCCCTTGTTCATCCTCTATGTTTATTTCTTCCTGGATTTGGTCTTATGTTATTTTTAAATTTTTCCACACAGTGCATCCTCCATGTTTTTATGTTTTCTTGTTCGTTTGGGCTTTGTTGTCCTTTGTGATCATTAACAAATTTAATGCTTTTGTTTTTAAAGATTTTACCGTGTTCCAAAATTTTCTGTTGTTCTGGAGTTTTGTACTTCTCCAAATTCTTCGTTTTGCTATCTTTAATTCTTTTTTTGCTTCTCTTCTCCTCTTAACTTATTCTTCTTTGTATTCTTCTTTGTCCGTAAGTATTTCTTCCATGCCTGCTTTTTGCTCCTTATTTTTTCCTTTACCTCTTTGTTCCACCATATGGTTCATTTTATGTGTGGTGTTACATTCTTTTCTCCACATGTTTTCATTGCTTCTGATTGTAGTAATGTTTTGAGTGTTATCCATTTGCTCTTCGATTGTCATTTCCTTCTTTGCCTCCCCGTATTTAGTAAGTTCCGCCTCTCATCTACTATGATAATCTTCTCTTATTTCTCTGTGCTTTAACTTTCCTATCTTTGTTACCTTATAGGTTTTCGTGTTTTCTTTTTCTGGGAGGTTAATATTAATCTTTACGGTTACTAATTAAGCTGTGTTTAGTTCAGCGTTTTTATTTATTTTGACCCATTGTATTAGTTGTTCCATTTGTTTAGTGTATATTATGTAATCTTCTCGCATTTCTTTCTATTGCTTCGAATGTATATTTGATTTCTTGTTCGTAGAACGTGTTTCCTATTTTGAGGTCGTTTGCTCTACTAAATTGTAGTAGTTTCTCTCCGTTGCTATTTCTTTCCGTTCTCCTATACTTCCTAGGCCTCTGTCTTTGTCGTTTCCAACTCTGGCGTTGTAGTCTCTCATTAATAATATATTTTCATTTGTTTCTCTCTAGTTGTCTAACGTTTCTTATAGTTTGCTATAATATTTTTCCATTATTTTTTCTTCTGTTCTTTGTATTGGACCGATTATTTTCTTTCCTATTTCTATTTTCACTTTTATTATTCTTCCAGCTTCTTATCCTTTGGTTAATTTCTTCTGATAATATTATTCCAACTCCCTCTTTGGCTTTCTGTCCTTTGTTTCCGCAGTAGTATAGTGTGTACTAGGGATGTTCCGAATATACAAAAATTCGTATTCGCGAATACGAATACCGAATACAAATACTGCTATGAATATTCGCGAATACGAATACGAATACATGACTTTGAGTGAATAATATCAACATCAACATTGTTTTTGTACGCGCTGCAAATTTTAGAAATAGTATGGAAAATAGTTTTGTTTTTATTTAATGTTATAGAATGGTTAATATTTAAAAAAAATGTTTTATTTAATGTATGAATACCTGTTTTATATTATTATTAAAATTCTTATCTATATTTCTATAATTTTAATGTCAAATACTTGTATAATATTCGTGTTAATTTTGGCGAATACGATTACGAATGCAAATATTGAAAATATAGCGAATACTCGCGAATAAGAATACGAATACGAGTATTCGGAACATCCCTAGTGTGTACCCTTCATTAGGTTGTTTGTATCCTTGTCCATTTTTTTTAGTTTCGCTTACTCCTAAGATTTGTATCTTCCTCAGCTTCAGTTCTTCTGTTAGTTCCTCCTCTTTCCTCTTTAGTGTTGTTATGTTTCATGTAGCAATTTTTAGCTGACTTATTTTTGCCTTGTCTTTTACTTCAGCTTTTACGTTTTTAATTTGTGGCTGCTTTCCCTTGATGTTTTCATTATTTTCGTTATTATGATGTTTGATGCCTTCTTTCTTTGCTATTTTGTTTTGCTTGCTAGGTTAGTAGGTCGCCTTCCTGTTAACCCATTTACTTCTCCTTCCTTGTCTTTTATTGGTGCCATTAGGGTTTGTACTAATACCTTGCCCTTCTCTTTTGTTGGTGGTAATGTTCTAGGTTTCTTCTTTTGGTTTGCTTTTATTTTGTTTGGATTTTCCATTGATACTTCTAGTAATCTGGATCTGTTCCTTTTGTGACTGTTTTCTCTTTTATGTCTCTTCCCGTTTTCTCTTCCATCTTCATTTTCGCTTCCATCTTCCTCTGAATTGTCCGTTTCTTCCCGTGTAGCGTATTCGTTTTCACTTCCGTATTGTTCATTGTTTATTGCAGCTTCTTCTAATTTTCTTTATTTGTTTTGTTGTTTTTGGATGATTTTTTCATCTATTACCAATTTGTCATATTTGATGTAAGCATGTTTTCCGTCGTTCTTTGCTGCTGTTGGGTTCCAACAGTTTTCTCTCTTCTAGCACTTCCTTTGGGTAGTCTTCATCTATGTAGATATTTGTGTTTTGTAGTTTCTTTCTGTCTATTAATACACTTAGTTTACATCTATATGTAGTAAATCCAACCATTATTGGTCCCTTCCTATGTCTTATCTAGTTTTCTGATGAAGTCAATATTTGTCTTTGATGTTCAGCTCCATTTTATGTTTTAATGTTTTCCATTTCTATTCCATAGAATACTAGGTTCTTCTTCCTCATATTTTTATCCAACTCTTCTATCTTCCTTTCATGTTTATTTAGTTTTGTGATAGTAGTTTCTATAAATTTCCCCAGGACTGTTAGTTTCGTGTCGATCTTATCTTTTAGTGGTTGGATTTGATCTTTGAAAATTTTTCTCATTTGTTTCAAGTACATTTTATAATTTTTCTCATATTTTTTTCTTTTGTATGTAATATGTCACGTTGGTTTTTTGTTCTTCTGTATGAGCAGTGGTCGGTTGCCCGTGGATAATTTTATATAGGTAATGTCCTGTGTGATTTGTTTACCCTAACCTTCAAGATCTTCTTTACTTTAATCACTATCCTATTTCCTTCTTTTCGTCGGTAATTTTTCTTGTCTGGTGTCTTCGTTTCTGCTTTCTTGTCCTTCCCGATTTATTTTAAAATTTTGGTTCATTCGCACTTTATTAATTTATTCGCTAGTATTTTAGATAACACATTTTGCTGTTACCACTTCACAACACCAGTAATTTTTTACTAAAATGTTTATTTCCTATAAGGAAGACTAACTAAGGCCCTGAACACACGGGATTCCGTTTCCCAGATTCGATATGCGGGATACAGAATCTGAGTCTGTTCAGACACGGCGACTGATCTCAGACGCGGGCCTTCAGTCACTTGCAGTGCCGTGCTGTTATGGACCTAGCATTGCTGTTCTTTGTTTCTGTCGAATTAGTCTAGAAGTGCTGTATTTAAAGTCAGGGATTGGGCTCTACAAAGCTAATAAACTTTTCATTGTCAAACTTTATTTCTCAATTAAAGTCACTTGTTGTATAAAAATGTCTATTTGTTCTGTTTTGTTTTAGTTTTTCGTTTTAGTTTGTAATTTAATAAGTATAAGTATTACTATTGTAATTTTTGTAAAATGGGCAAAAGCCCGTCGACTAATAATAAATAGATAAATAAATAATGTACGCTCTATGATCGTTGTATAGTAAGGAACGCCTTGCTTATTCGATTTAAATAGAAGTTGCAGAAAATCTGCTACGCCTATGATATGATATCATATGTTCTGGCTGGCAAAAGTAGGCGAGTCCAGGCCGTGGTACACGTGGACTCATATCCTCTATATGCTCCAATGGTAAATCGTTATCCGAGATACAGAATTTGTCGCCGGCGGCCGAAATGGAGAGATAAGGAAAATCGGCCGCCGGCGACACATTCTGTATCTCGGATATAGATTTACCATTGGAGCATATAGAGGATATGAGTCCACGTGTACCACGGCCTGGACTCGCCTACTTTTGCCAGCCAGAACATATGATATCATGTCATAGGCGTAGCAGATTTTCTTCAACTTCTATTTAAATCGAATAAGCAAGGCGTTCCTTACTATACAACGATCATAGAATGTACATTATTTGACAATGAAAAATTTATTAGCTTAGTAGAGCCCAATCCCTGACTTTAAATACAGCACTTCTAGACTAATTTGACAGAAACAAAGAACAGCAATGCTAGGTCCATAACAGCACGGCACTGCAAGTGACTGAAGGCCCGCGTCTGAGATTCAGTCGCCGTGTCTGAACAGACTCAGATTCTGTATCCCGCATACCGAATCTGGGATACGGAATCCCGTGTGTTCAGGGCCTAACTCTCCATTTCGGCCGCCGGCGACAAATTCTGTATCTCGGATACCGATTTACCATTGGAGCATATAGAGGATATGAGTCCACGTGTACCACGGCCTGGACTCGCCTACTTTTGCCAGCCAGAACATATGATATCATGTCATAGGCGTAGCAGATTTTCTTCAACTTCTATTTAAATCGAATAAGCAAGGCGTTCCTTACTATACAACGATCATAGAATGTACATTATTTGACAATGAAAAATTTATTAGCTTAGTAGAGCCCAATCCCTGACTTTAAATACAGCACTTCTAGACTAATTTGACAGAAACAAAGAACAGCAATGCTAGGTCCATAACAGCACGGCACTGCAAGTGACTGAAGGCCCGCGTCTGAGATTCAGTCGCCGTGTCTGAACAGACTCAGATTCTGTATCCCGCATACCGAATCTGGGATACGGAATCCCGTGTGTTCAGGGCCTAAAAATTTACACTAATTTTTATACTGCTCTTAAAAAACTAAACATGTAATGAGCTTAATAATTTTTTTACTTAATTAGAACACTGTTAGTGTTTCTTCTTGCGCAGCTTTGTTAATTTTCTTTTAAATATTTTGTAATAGTCTTTGACAATTTATCTGTTAAATTAATGCTTTGTTTCAACTATCAAAACGATGGTATCCTGTTGTCTTTATACAGTTTTTGTTTTACCTGAGCCCATAAACGTTTAGTAGGGGTCAATTGCAAAACATTTGATGTACATTAATTTCTTTTATCTACGACCACTATTAAAAGTAGGCCTTTTAGCGCTAGCTTGTTTCACTAAAAGTGACGTTTTATAGTTTACCGTGTTTAAAGAAATCAGCTGTTTACTTTTAGCACATGTGCTAAAAGTGAAGCGAGGTTCAAAACTACAATTTCGAACTGCAAGTGAAGTTGTAAAGCTATTCTAGTTGCTTCTTGCGTTACAGGTAAAGCGTTTTTGAAATAATTAAAGCGTTATGTAATGAATACAGTCATATGTGGAGTATCAATAATTACATTTCGTAACTCACCTTGACAGCACGGGCGTGGCCAAACAATCGCCAGCGGTGTAGGCTACTATTCATTATGACGCAGCGTCGCAGATGCGAACCTTTCTTAAATCGATATTTATGGATTAATAACGGTAAAATTAAGGTCGTAGATAAAATATTGTATGCAACGCGTGCTAAAAGTCGTTTATGCGCGAGACATGTTATGAAACTCAGCCTTCGGCTTCGTTTCATAATTTTCATGTCTCGCGCATAAGCGTCTACTTTTAGCACTTGTTGCATAAATAGCTATTATGTCCTACCAGTACATTAATTGAAATTAATGACTCTATTTTAAGGTATCTTAGATACAAAATAACGCTCCAGGGCAATTATTTTCTTCATAAGAACACTAGGGTTATTATGAAAAATTAACAGTATTTGTTTCCATGGATATGCACCACTGTCACAATGAAAATTAATGACAACTCAGCTAATGTCACAAATCTAACTTAGATCAGCTAACTAGATCAATCTTAAATACTATATCATAGTAATTATATGAATTGAATATGAATATGAATTAGGTAAGAAAATTGGTAGGACATAAAACCTTGAAGGCACCACGGGCATTATGAGCTAAGAGCCCGCGATTGTTGTACACACCTCGGGCCAAAGGCCCTCGGTTAGTACACTAACAATCTTGGGCTCTTATTTTACTCATAATGCCCTTAGTACCTTAATAACTATTTTCTACAGCCGTGATTTTAAACTGTTTCCAAGGGTCATATGCGGCGTGCTTTATGTTGTCTATAAAACACGCCATTCCATTTAAAGCACGGAGTACTTTAAGAGGTTATAAAACCTTATTTGTGAAGATTAAAAGTACAGTTATTATATCGGACCGATTTGTATGCGGAGCCCCGAGTACCCGATTGGAGAGGGGCGGAGCCCGATGACCCCTTTGGAGAGGGGCGGAGCCCCGAGGGCCCCCTTGGAGAGGGGTGGAGCTCCAAGAGCCCCCTTGGAGAGGGGCCGAGCCCTGAGGGCCCCCTTGGAGAGGGGCCGAACCCCGATGGCCCCCTTGGAGAGGGGCGGAGCCCGATGGCCCCCTTGGAGAGGGGCGGAGCCCGATGGCCCCCTTGGAGAGGGGCGGAGCCCTGAGGGCACCCTTGGAGAGGGGTGGAGCTGCAAGAGCCCCCTTAGAGAGGGGCCGAGCCCCAAGGGCCCCCTTGGAGAGGAGCGGAGTCCCGAGGGCCCCCTTGGAGAGGGGTGGAGCTCCGAGGGCCGCTTTGGAGAGGGGCGAAGCCCCTAGGGCATTTAAGCTAACAAACTCCTCGGCTGTAGAAAAAATATTGAAGCCAACTCGTGTTTTACAGTTTAAAAATCTCGGTCGATCATAAAATTCTCGCTTCGCTCGAATTTTAACATGATCGACCTCGATTTTTAAATCCTCTGTAAAACACTAGTTGCCTTAATAGCTATTAATGACTCTATTTTAAGGTATCTTAGATACATAATAACGCTCCAGGGCAATTATTTTCTTCATAAGAACACTAGGGTTATTATGAAAAATTAACAGTATTTGTTTCCATGGATACAACTTTATTATGCACCACTGTCACAATGAAAATTAATGACAGCTCAGCTAATGTCACAAATCTAACTTAGATCAGCTAACTAGATCAATCTTAAATACCATATAGTAATTATATGAATTGAATATGAATATGAATTAGGTAAGAAAATTGGTAGAACATAAAACCTTGAAGGCACCACGGGCATTATGAGCTAAGAGCCCGCGATTGTTGTACACACCTCGGGCCAAAGGCCCTCGGTTAGTACACTAACAATCTTGGGCTCTTATTTTACTCATAATGCCCTTAGTACCTTAATAACTATTAATGTATTTATTGTTCAATTCTTCGATTTTTGAAATGCTTAAATTAGAATAATAATGCAAAGCAACATCTGGGCAAAAAAAATATACTAATAGACATCTTATCTTCGCCTGCGTTGATTAACAAAAACTGTGTCTTCATAAAGCTTGTCAGCTAGCCGAATATCATATTTTCCCTTTACGTGATAGCCTTTATCCAGCCACAAAAATTCACCATATCTAATCGAAATTCATGTTTCCTATCCCTATTTCCGCGTGAAGAAATGCAACGAGACATTTTCAAAAAAGTTTTTACCAAACAGAAGCTTTCAAATTTGAAACGTTAAATTGCATGAGCTAGAGCCAATAGGCAAAATGTGAGCTATTGCAATAAATGTCACAACAGCCTGGCTGGCAGACTTTGTAAACACTAGCAGTCCAGTGAGACAAATGTCTCATTTAACGCGCCTTCAAACCTCGATCGGTTAGGCAACCACCCAGACCTGGAAGGTGTCAAAGTGGTTGCCTAACCGATCGAGGATTTAAGGCGCAGAGGGTCGCAGCTACGTTTGGCGGCCGAACCAGTTTTTATTTAATACGCGTTCTATTTGAAAAACGGTCTTTTTGTGATTTCTCGAAAACCGGAAGTGTCACGTGACTGAAATTCGGTTCCTGACCTGACATGACCATTCCAAACATATAACTTTAATAACTTTTTTCTCTATCTCTTACGGTTTGGCTGCTGAAACAGCGTCCCGGACAAAACAGCGTCCCGGACAAAACAGCGTCCCAGACAGACACGTCTATTAGATAAAGGATATTTATCTTCATCCGTGTTGTTATAGCGTCTTAACCAAATTAATTTTAGTATCGTTAAGAGCTTCATTACCGCACTCAGTGCGGTAATGGATATTACCGCACTCAGTGCGGTAATGGATAGATATTACCGCACTCAGTGCGGTAATGAATATTACCGCACTCTTTTTATACAGTGAACCAGAGTTTATTGATGAAGATAAAATATTGAACAATACACGTTTGCTTATGGCACACAACAAAACTCGTTTGATTGCCGCAAAACTCGTTTCGTTAAGATGCTCATAATCAAACTTGTATCGTTAATATCTATAACATAACCGATCAACGCAGGCAACGTTTTTCATATACAAAATGCAGGGCTCTAGAGTCGGAGTTGGAGTCGGGAGTCGGAGTCGAGGAGTCGGAACTTTTCGGGTGGAGTCGGAGTTGGAGTCGGTATAAATTACCCGACTCCGATTATCACTTTACAAAAAAATTCTTTTTGTAAAAACTAAAAACTATTTGAACGACTGTACTACTGATTATTTGAAAACTCAGACCCAGGGTTGATAAAAATCACGATTTTCATTATGTTCTTTTCGCTATTTCGAAACTTAAATTTAGTATCGACTGGAACATTTTCCATATAATCTGGGCACTGGCTAATTTACCACGCAAAAGGTCGTAAGGAGATGAAATTTGGTGGGTTCGTAAAATGTAATGTTCTGATCATATATTCCAGGTACCAGGGATTTTGACATGACAAAAAACCCAAGTTGATGAAATTTTGCACATAAGTAGTTTTTTGGTTGTACTTTAAGGGAAAAAAATGTCCTGCATTCGAACGACTATGGAAGAGGTGGAAAATGAACAGAAAAAATCGAAAAATTGGAATTTTGCGAATATCTTGGAACAGAGTGAAAATGTCTATATAGTATGTAGAACCAAAATTGTAGAGCGCAACCTTCTCTGTAAAAAAGGTCACTTCAAGTTTTTTCGAAAGACTCTTCATTTTCAAGATATTTAGCAATCTTTGTCGACTCTAAATTTGCGCGCGAACTGCCCCGAAAATAGTAGAATTTCAAGCGGCGTTTGACTAAAATTGCTGTACCTCCTTTGTTTGGCAATGAAATTTCACAAACCAAAGTTAATTTTGAAGGAAAAGGCCGAAATACTTGTAATACACAGTTGGTTCATGGTGAAATTTTTTTTCTATTATTTGGGTGTAACCGTCATTAGCATGTAGCTAAATAAAAAATGGACTTTTATGGATTTTTACAATATTTACACTTCATTGAATCAAGACACTGAAATGGGCTAAAGATTAAGTAGGCCAAACAAGACCAAACTACATATAGCATTTTTTTTTCAAACTGTCTTGGGCCAAATTGAACCAAGGGTTTCATGTCCTTTTTTTAGGCTCTCGCGTTTTTCACGGTACTTGTGTTTCCAGCCGACATAAATCTATCAAAGATATTATTTTTCTAATGACATATAGATGTGTTTGTTCCCAAGAACCTGTACTTTCAGAATATGTGCCTAAAAACCTTATTCGTTAATGTTTTTATTCATTTTCTATATTTTTCGAAAAGGAAGTATTGGATTTACCCCAAAAATTTGAAATTGGGTTTTCAACAGATCTTCACGTTTTAGAGTCTCCTGAACCCAAAAAACATATTTTTTTCATTGGTCTGTCTGTGTGTCTGTCTGTCTGTGTACAGAATATCTCAAAAACGAAAAGAGGTATGGCGTTGAAACTTCATATATAAGTTTTGTGTACTATCTAGATGCAACAGCAAGCTTTTGAAGAAAATCGCATAACCGGAAGAGTTTACTCTTGTGATTTTTCAGTTTCTTTCAAACTTGTAAGATGGGTGATTTTCCAGTTGAATACTTCTAAAGTGGGTTTCTTTTGTTTGTTTTTCTATTTTTTTTTATTAACTTCTATTTTAAATAGAACACCTGGTATATTATTACATCTTTGAATTCAGCTTAAAAATCTAGAGAAAATTTGTCTCTTCACCTAACGCTCTATTTTGTACCATTTTTGTAGAATTTATAATTTTTGACAAATGATTAAAAATTTAATCCAAGTTTTTGGCTAATTATCAGATCACTGTAAAAGGAAGTTTTTTTTTTTAATAAACATATTTCCGGATCAGCTATATTAGCTACACACAGAACTGTTAACACATGTTGCACTATTCACAATATTCACGTGGAGAGGGCGGCTCCATTGGAGATCCTCACTCGCTAAGTTCCTCGTCATCTGTTGAGAGCAGGTCTTGTGGAAGTTTGCGTTTTAGTCGTCTGTGAATTTGTCTATCGCCTAGTGAATAGCTGACAGCACCTGGGCACTCACTTATTTTGTTATAAAATGTTTTAGTATAGTCAAATTTATACCCATTCGGAGTCACGTGATAATCTAGTAATTTTACGTATGTCGATTCTTAAAAATGCAATTTTAGGGAAATAAATGACATTCCGTTTTGTAGGTTATCCTGACATATGCCAATTTCTAAAACAAGGTTGCTACGGGTTTATTCTCTTATATGAAATCAAACTGAATTTACAGGTTAAAGAAAACATAACATGTCGTAAAATGTAAATATAATAAAGATATGTCAGCTGCTACATTAAAAACCTGCTGCATATAGCAAATTTTAAGTCAATTTCTGTGCATGCATATTCTGTTATAGAACATTGACATTTGAAGCCTATTTCCTTGCACAATCTATTTAGGGAAGAAACTGAATGTGAAAAATCTCCAGATTCTTCAACCAAGCATTTTTTAGATTTTTTATGGTTACAAATTCTTTAGCTACATACATTTTATATACAGTGTCTTGACTGCTTCGTCGACTTCCGTTTTTGCATTCTTCACTTTCTGGCTCATACTTTCGGTAAATTGTGCTCTCCGAGATATTTAACGCAAGAGAAGCACGGCGAACAGCGTTGGAGGGTGAAACTGTTGATTTACTATTATTAATATTAAATTAATTGTTGTGACTGCTCGTTATACCGCATGTCCGATGGTTTCTTTTAATTTCCAGTTTTCGGCTCAACAATTTTAGGTTTTATTACCCTTATCTCAATAACTTACACGAAAAGTATAATCTGACAGATTAGAAACGTCAAATTTTTAAAATTAAGTTTATGAATCGACATGCCTTTTTTTCAAATTTCTTCCATTTCATCTATTTTACTAAAGATGAACAGAGACAGACAAAAGTCACGTGACTCCGAATGGGTATAATTTTGACTATACACTTTTTAATAAATGATTGTATAGTGGGCAATTGCAGATCGTTATGTAACTGGTTGTTGCGAACGAACCAAGGGGCATTTGTTGCAATGCGAAGGACTTTGCTTTGAAATGATTGCAATCTTTTAATTGTAGAATTGGATGCAGCCCCCCATACTGTGCAGGCGTATGTCATTGTTGATCGTAGAAGGGATGTGTAAATAAGGAGGGAACATTCTAGTTTCAACGGGAAGTTTCTGTTTAATATAGGGTATAGTTGGCTTAGTCTAGTGTGGCATTCGTTCAGTTTTTTGTTTATGTGGAATTTCCAGGTCAGTCGTTTGTCTAAATAGACTCCAAGGTATTTGACAGCTTTGTCCGATGGATTCCAGGGAATGGATTGGTCGTTTATTATTATGTTTGGTGGCACTATAGGGAATCTTAGAGTGAAGATTTTGGTTTCACATTTGTTTGGGTTTAGTGAGATATTCCATGATTTTAACCATTCGCTTAATTCGTCCATACTAGATTGTAAGTGTTGTGCTGCGGTGTTTACATCTTCATTCTGTGTGATGACGGCGGTATCGTCAGCATACATTGCAATAGACGAGTTGTTCATTCGAGGAATGTCATACATAAAAATGTTGTAAAGGATGGGTCCCAATATCGACCCTTGAGGAATTCCAGCCGATATATTTTTAGTGGAGGACATGGTAGCATTGATCCTAACTTGAAATCTTCTGTTGTCGAGAAAGGATTTCAGAATTAACACTAGATAGTTTGGTAAATTAATATTTAATAATTTGTATATTAGGCCATCTATCCACACTGTGTCGAATGCCTTGGCTGGAAGTTGTGTGCGTGTATCAGACCAGATTTTTTACCTAAATGTCTCAGGTCATTTTGAGATCCAAATTAAAGTTGTGACTTTTTTCGACATTTTCAATAACGGGCCCCGAGAGTCGTATTCGTGAATAACGTCTTGCACAGTAGGGTGCCCACTCGTCAAACGCAAATTTTTATAAAAGTATGACTGCTACAGTAGCTCAGGAAACATTATTGTCTAATATCCAGAATAAAACTCACTTGATCGGACTTCTGAAGATTGAATTGGAAAAAATAGGCAGTAGACGTACGACAAGCAGCTGATGATGCCGATTTTTGTATAGTAAAATGTTCTTTAGAACCCACCGAAAAGATTCCTATTATAGTGTCTGATGATACCCGTGGAGAGATTGTATCGATTTTTACATGTTCCATTTATTTAACAGTTGCAAAATTTACAGCAATTTAGGTAATTGTCTAAACATTTGCATCTATTAATTAAACATTTTTCACACGTACAGCTTGGAAGCAATCGTTAGCGCTCTCGCTAGAAAGATTTAAACAATTTTTAATATGTAATACTAATGCCCTAGTTTAATGCATTTGTATTCCAGAAAAAAAAATAGTACAATATTTGCTATAATGATTATTTAAGTAAAAGCATAAAAAATTAGCCAAGATAAGGTCGAAAAATCATTTTTTCACAAATTTTCTTCTTCTTTCTCCTCTCGCTCTTGTAGAGCATAGGGCATCAATGATGTTTCAAAAGCTTGGGTTTCCGATAGCCGGGTCGCTACTCCTGCGTATCGTCGGTCGGTTGTCTTGTTATCTCTTCTACTAGGTTCTTCCATTTCTCTCTATCTCTTGCTATTTTTTTTATTTCTCCCCATGTTTTGTTGCTCTTTCGAATCTCTTTTTGAAGACTTCTTTTCCATGTATCTAGGGGTCTGCCTGGATTTCTTTTCCCACTTCCACAGTAATCTAAAGCTTGTCTTGGTATGCTGTTCCTTGGTTTCCGCAGCGTGTGTCCGATCCATTTCCACTTGCGTCTTTTTATGGTTCTTTCAATTTGTTCTTCTCCTGTTCTCCTCCACAGTTCTTCGTTGGTGATTCTATTTGGCCAAAATATGTTACATATTATTCGGAGACATT
This sequence comes from Agriotes lineatus, assembly GCA_940337035.1. Taxonomy (NCBI): domain Eukaryota; kingdom Metazoa; phylum Arthropoda; class Insecta; order Coleoptera; family Elateridae; genus Agriotes; species Agriotes lineatus. Next base: position 115,915 of record CALNHX010000752.1, on the reverse strand, counting down.
TATTTATAAATATCTGGATCTTTTTCAGATGTGTGCTTGTCGTTTTCCACGTTTCGGAACCGTATAAGAGTATGCTCTTTATGTTTGATCTAAATATTTTTAATTTAGTTTGAAGTGCAATATTCTTTGATTCCCATACTTTGTTTAAAGTGTTGAAAGTGTTGCGTGCCAAGATGATTCGTCTAGCCACATCTCTTGTTGTTCCCCCTTGGGGGGTGAGAATGCTACCGAGGTAGCAGAACTCTTCTGTTTCTTTAATCCTTTTTCCCTCTATGAGTACACTGTTCTCATTGTTTGGGTTCTTTGTCAGTAATTTTGTTTTATCTGTGTTTATGTGTAGTCCTACTTGTTTTGCTGTGTGATCTAATTTGTTCGCTTTTCTTTGCATAAGTTGCTTGTTTGTCGATATAATACTTATGTCGTCTGCAAATTCTAAATCTTCTAATTTGGTGAGAGTTCCCCAGTTTATTCCTGTCCTGCCATCCACGGTGTTTTTCATTACCCAGTCAACTAAGATAAGGAAGAGCACTGGTGATAGTATACAACCTTGTTTCACTCCTGATTCTATGCTTATAGGTTGTAGTAGTTCTCCATCATGTTCGATTCTTGCAGTATATTCGTTGTATAAGGTTCTTATTAGTCTTAGGAATTTATCTGGGATTCCGTATTGCTCCAAGATACACCACATTTTTCCTCTATCCACTGAGTCGAAGGCTTTGTAGAAATCTATAAACAATATGTATATGTCTTCGTTCATCTCGGTGGCCTGTTCTAATATTATTCTTAGTGTGCCGATGTGGTCTGTACATGATCTTTGCGGTCTGTATCCTGCTTGGTTTTCTCTCAGTTTTCTGTCGATAGCGCTCCTCATTCTTTCTAACATTATTTTAGTGAGAATCTTGCTTACTACACATAGTAATGTGATTGGTCTCCAGTTTTCACATTTCTTTAGATTTCCTTTCTTTGGTAGTTTGATGATTATTCCTTGTAGCCAATCTCTAGGTATTCGTGCTTCTTCCCAGATTTTGTTCATTAGTATATGTAATACTTCTACTGACAGGTCTAGATGTGCTTTTATAAGTTCTGCAGTTATGTGATCTACGCCCGCCGCTTTGCCGTTCTTCAAAGTCATAATTGCTTGTCTTATTTCGTCTTTTGTAAAGTTTTCTTCGTTGATGTTTATTTTCTCTGCTGGTTCTCTTCTTGGTTCCAATGTTCCTTTTTCTCTTGTTTTCTGTTTGTAGATTTCTTGAAAATGTTCAATCCATCTTTCTTGTATTTCTGATTGTGTTTTAAGTGTTTCGCCATTTTTCCCTTCTAGTCTTGCTGACGGTATATATTTTCTTCCTCCCAGTTCTTTCGTAATGTCGTACAGCTCTTTGATGTTGTTTCTTCTTGCTGCTTCTTCAGCTTTACATGCTAGGTTTTCTATGTATTGTCTTTTATCATTCTTTACTCGCTCTCGCTAGAAAGATTTAAACAATTTTTAATATGTAATACTAATGCCCTAGTTTAATGCATTTGTATTCCAGAAAAAAAAATAGTACAATATTTGCTATAATGATTATTTAAGTAAAAGCATAAAAAATTAGCCAAGATAAGGTCGAAAAATCATTTTTTCACAAATTTTAAAAAAGGTTAACTCTTTAGAAATTCATATCTTGGTCAATTTTTATCGTACAGAAATAAAAATAAAAAACTAAAATGTGCAGAATTTTCCTAGCTCTTTCTTATTAGAAAAACTTGTTTATATCTATTAACGATTTTGCATAATTTGCAAAAAAAATACTAATTTTACAATAATTTGTTTATAACAATTGACTCAGGCATTTTTCGAAACTGGGACCTACGATTCCGCGTGTGAAAAAACATTGGTAAAAACCTTAACATCGTTATTTTTCCGAAATGTCATAGAGCAGTACACGAAAAACCACTAATTTTGCAATAATTTGTTATGTGACCATTTTTGGAACTTGGGACCATCGGCAATCGCTTCTTCGAGTCAAAAAACATAAAGATACATGGTCAAATTACATGCACACAGACAGTGTACACGGGAGGACCCTGAGCGACTAGACCAGGGGTCCGCAAACTTTTTTTGGAAAGGGCCAGAATGTAAAACTTGTAGGCTCGGCGGGCCAGTTAGCAAACTCGAAGACATTTAGATGGGCAATTCTACTCATAGAGCAACAACAAAAACATAGGGTAATTTTTCTTATTAAGCAGTGATATTTTTACATAATATTTATATATATACTATACATGCTAACACAAAAAAAACGAATAAAATATTTTCATCTATTAATAAACGTATTATAAAACTGGTTACATTTTGTACTAATGCGATGAATGTAATTGTTTTTTTCTGAGATAATATTTCATCATACTGGAGTTCGAAATTAGTACATCCTATCATTAAAGTTGTTTGCAAATGGTCATCTGTTAATAATGATCTGTATTGCGATTTTACATACTTCTTTTTTGAAAATATCCTTTCTCATTGGTAAAGTACTCCCAAATACAGATATAACTCCCCGAGCATATGATTTTAATTGACCGTATTTTTCTTCCGAAAGATATTTATAGAATTGGGTTAGATCCATTTCTTTAATAGTAGATTATGTTATTAGGAGTAAAAGTGATACTTTATGTGGCGAAGCTGAAGTTTATTTAGCAGAACGTTAGTGAGGCAAATAATTCAGCTAAGCCACATAAAGTCACTTTTACTCCGAATAACATATACTATTTTATCCGCAAACGTATTCAGGTAAATTTCAGGCTAGCACTGTACCCCTGCGCCAACCTCTGTTGTTCAGATAACGCGCAACTATAATGATATATGAACATACTGAATCACCCGTGCTAATAGTACACGGCCACAGCAGCTGTCACACCATAACCAACGGCGACAGATGCTCCGATCCGCTGCTTAAAGGTTTATTTAAATTAAAACTTTTTCGTACTTTTTTGAAAATAAAAACCGGCCTACGAACTAATTCTAAAAATTAGCAAAATTTTAAGCCATCATACAATTTAATCGGTCCAGTATCTTCGGAGGAGATGGCGAACAAACATAGAAAGAAAGAAAGAGAGCAATCATTTTGTGTGCTTAGGCAGATAAAGTACGCAAAAGTCGCTATTTTGTCTGCTTAGGCAGATAAAGTGACACTTTTACCTTGTCAATAAAGACAAATAAGTTGTCACTTTTGTGACGTTTGCGGATAAACATCGTTTTTAGCATATCATCATTTTGCAGTTCAATCACTTCCAATTGAAGGTCTGACGGAAGCTCCCTAATTGTACAGCCAAATGGATGTTGAAATATGGAAATGTCTTTTGCAGTTGCATCAAGATCCGAAAAACGCTGTTGTAACTGTAGTTCAAGTACAGGCAATATATCCGCCGCACATTTTTTGGGAATGAGGATTTCGCTAATATTATTTGAAAATGTTTACAGCATTGGAAAATGGTCAAACTTGGTTAATGTGATTTGTGTTTAAAACAATGCAAATTTTTGGCGATATGGCTTTACTATAGAATACATTTCACATAATTATGAGCACTGTTTTTTCCTGTAATTTTAAGTTAAATTCGTTTGATATCCCATCATGTCTCCAGCAAATGCTAATTTCCATAGCCATTCATTGTCAGATAATAGTGGTTGTGCGTAGTTTTTCTCATTTAGAAAAAAATCTATTACTTAAGTCAGTCCATTTATATATGTCAATGGTTACAGCGCCTAATTTGATTTATTTTAAATTTTTTCACGTAAAAACAGTATTAACCTGCGGGCCGGATTAAAAACTGACGGCGGGCTGAATATGGCCCGCGGGCCGTAGTTTGCCGATCCCTGGACTAGACTATTACCAAAAAATTTTTTTTTCAATGCTAAATATCTCGAAAATGAAGTGTTTTTTGAAAAAACTTGAAAATATCTTTTCTACAGAGAATATTGCGCTCTACAATTTTGGTTATACATACTGTTACGTTTTTAACGTTCGGGCTATTTAAAAATTATAATGATGCTTCTTGTATTAAACATTTATTTACAACTATTGGATTAATTATTATTATTTACAAACACACGAGAATTATCAAGCCGATTACAAATTACTTAAACTACAGGCGCTATTTCTATCAATACATTTATTTAATATTTACACTGGTTAAACTTCAACTATTTATTTATTTCACTTGTAACACTAACGATTTATTTCTATTTATATGGTTATTTATGTCAATAGTTATATGTACACACGGGCTTTTATTTATGTGGGAGCTCTACACGGCTCTACGCGAATTCCGAACTGAACTCAGGACTGAACTCCGGGTCTGAAGGCCGTGCATTTATATCCCACTGGGGAGATTCCAGAATCCTCGCGAATGCATTCCGGCATTCGCAGGTGTTGATCTCGTAAGCGAACGTGAGTCATTCAGTACACCTGGTTTTAGATCGATCCGGAAGCCTCGAACGTGGTGACGTGTCCCTTCAGGGTCGCTCTAGCATCGACTGGAAAAAGGATTCACTCGCGCACATCTGCTTTCAAGGCTGTCTCGGTTGCTGACGCGTTCGAATTCGTTACAATACTATGTAGACATTTTTACTCTATTCCTTTTTTTCGATTTTTGCCGTGCATTTTCCACCTTTTCCATAGTCGCTCGAGTGTAGAACATTTTTTTTTTCTTAAAGTACAGCCAAAAAACTACATATGTGCAAAATTTCATCAACTTGGGTTTTAATGACATCTTCTATCGATATTTTGTCTCCGGCGCCTGGGCTATAATTCTGAGTTTGCGACCTTGTGGGAAGACCGCTTTCACCGCCATTTTGGAAAGATGGCGCATAAAATCAGTTTTTTTGCAAATATCTCCATTCCTATTTACTTACTTATCCGGCGTTACAATCCTTTGTGGATTCTAGCCTCTTGAATTATTTTGTTCCATCGGCCCCTGTCTCCAGCTGCTCTTTTCCAGTTGGACACATTAAGAACTTCAACGTCTCGTTGTACTCCGTCTATCCACCTCTCTCTCGGTCTACCTCTCGCTCTCCCGTAGTTCGGTGTCCAGAACGTTATTTTTTTTACACTTCTCGTCGATTTCATCCGGATGACATGGCCCGCCCACTTTAGTCTTTGCACTTTCACAAAACGCACTATGTCCTCGTCCATTATTTCGGCTAACTCCTCGTTTGTTCTTCTATGCCACTGCCCGTTAGCTTCTTGCACTGGCCCACATATTTTTCTCGCTATCGCCCTTTCCGCCACTCTCAACTTGTTCTGCTCTGTTTTTGTTAAAGACCAAGTTTCGCAGCCATATGTCATTGCTGGTCTGATTATTGACTTGTATATTCTCCATTTTGAAGCTCGGTTTAATAACTTAGATTTTAATAGTTTTTTGTGGATGTAATAGCCTTTGTTTCCAGCTTGTATTCTTCTTGTTATTTCTTCTCCCATTTTGTTTTTTGCGTTCAGTTGGGATCCCAGATAAATGAATTCTTTGACTTCTTTAAATGTGTATCTACCTATTTTTATGTATTGCGGCTGCCATTCTCCCCTTTTCAATTGCATGAATTTTGTCTTTTCTTCGTTTACGCATAGGCCGACCTCTGCTGCGGCATTTTCCAATTTAATAAATACTTCTTTGAGCTCTTTCAAACTTCTGCTTATTATCACGAGGTCGTCCGCGTACGCACTTATCTGAACCATCCTTGTCGAGATGTTGCCTGCCACACTTATTTTTCGCATTACTGATTCCAGTATTAAATTGAAAATCATCGCAGATAATGCATCACCTTGCCTAACACCCGTGTTAATTCTAAAAGGCTCGGAACATTCTTGCTGGATCATCACCGTCGCATTGGAGTCTTGCAGTGTCATCAATACCAGTCTGCATAGCTTGTCTGGGATCTGGAGTTCTTTTAATATTTGCATGATCTTATTTCTTTTTACTTTATCAAAAGCTTGCCTAAAGTCTATGAAAAGGTTGTGCAGTTCTATGTTATGTTCTAGCGCTTTTTCAAAAATTTGCCTCATAGTAAATATACCATCGCTGGTTGATCGATTTGGCCTGAACCCATTTTGATAGTCCCCTACTTGACTTTCAGCATACTTTGTCAAGCGGTTATGGATCACACACGATAGTATCTTGTAGGTAACATTAAGCAGAGTTATTCCACGGTAGTTGCCACACACGTGCATATCTCCTTTTTTGAATAAAGGCACTATTACGCCACATTTCCAGCTCGCCGGCATTTTTTCCTTCTTCCAGATTAGTTGAATTAGCTTGTGCAGTTGGTTGTAGAGTTCGTCACCACCATTTTTTATTAGTTCGCCTACTAATCCGTCTTTTCCTGCGGCTTTATTATTTTTGATTTTATTTATAACTGCGCGCACTTCTTCCAATGATGGGCAGTCACTTTCCTGCTTAGCTGTCACAGGCTCTTGTTGCTGTGTTTCTTGTGCTTCCTCCGGGTCTTCCTCTGCATCGTTTAGTAGGCTTTGAAAATGCTCTTTCCACCTGTTCAATATATCCTCCTTCTCGGATAGCAGCACACCTTCTTTGCTGTTGCAGCCATATGTTTGAGTTTTGCCGGGTATACTATGGGCTTTTATTTCTTTGTAAAAATTTTTTGTTTTGTTACACTGGTTGTAGTTTTCTATTTTTTCTATCTGGTGGTTATACATCTCTTTTTTTTTCCTTCGACATATCTTTGTGTCTTCTTTTCTTAATTCTGTGTATTTTTGTCTATTTTCTTCTGTGTCGTTTTGTAACATCGTTCCTATTAGTCCTAAGAAAAAAAGTACAATAATAAATTGAAGAGCATAAAATTGTACATAAAATATGTTCTATGTATTTTTTCCGTCAGACCAATAGTTTTCAAGATACAACGTGCCAACGCAATCAAATAATGGTAATGTAGCAGTAGAGCGTTTTTTTTTTGCACCTAAGTAATATGTGCAACTGTTTTTTCAAGGCGATTATTGTTAAGGGTATTGTTCTGAAAATAACTGTCTGTTTATTACCAATCTATTTTTTCTGAATATGTTTTGATAATCTTATAACATAAAATCGGTGCTCTCTTTGTATGTTTGCGTGTATGTATGTTTGTTCGCTGTCTCCTTCGAAGATACTGGACCGATTAAGTTGTACGATGGCTTAAAATTTTGCTAATTTGTCGACTTAGATCGTAGGCCGGTTTTTATTTTCAAAAAAAGTGCGAAAAAGTTTTAATTTAATTAAATCGTGTCTATGGACGGGGCTGTGCTGCGGCAGCTGTTGCCTCGGGTGATTCACTATGTTCATATGCTACAGCAGCTGTTCATTCAACCAAGCATAATTGGTCTGGTGGTAGAATGCCCGCCTACCACGCGGGCGGCCCGGGTTCGATTCCCGGCCGAAGCATACTTTTTTTAAAAACTATATTAATGAATCTCTCTTAATTTAGCGAACCGAAGCGTAGTTCGGGTGACTCACTAGTCTCATATAATTTTTGCCATGTACCTTGTTCTATTCACTAATAATCTTGCTATTATTTTATATGCTACTCGATTTTCTTCATGTACTGATTATTGTTTTTTCTCATACAATGGCATTTTATCTATCTCATATTGTAGTTACAATTCCATGTATTTTCTGCAATAATTTCTCTCCTTCATATTTAACCATTTCTATTGTCAACTTATATTGACCAGGGTTTTATTGTTCTTAATTTTTTGTAGAATGTATATTAGTTTGTCTTGCTTTGGTCTTTATTAGTTTCAAAGTGATTTAACAATTTTGAAAAGTATTGTGCCCATCTACCTAACAACCTGGCTTCATCTCGTGTATCATCTGTCCATCTTTATCCATGAAAAATTATGTACTTGCTTTACAACCAGTTTTCCTTTTCTTTACCTTTATAAAAGTCTCATTTCGTTACTTCTTTTAACTTTTAGATTTTCTTAAAATTTCAATTTTTTCCTCTTACTATTTGCATGCTTTTTTCATAAATTGTTTTATTCTGTTGTGTATCTTTTTGCAGTGTTAATAGTTTCGCTTTCCTTCATGCAGTAGCTTTTTGACATTCCCAATCAAACCATACTTTTTTCTTATTTGTTTCTTATTTCCCTTAATTACTAGATTGCTAGTGTCTTTTATTATTTCTTCCATATTCATCCACATTTCTTGCAGCTCTCCTTCAAGTTTTTCTTTTTCTGCAGCCTGCTTATATTTGCTTTTATTTATTAATTTTTTCATGTTGTTTTTACCTATTTTGATATTGTATTTAGATCATTTTTACTGACATTTTATTTTGCCGTTTGCAAGTTATTATACAGGGTGATTCACAAAGTTGTTTAAAAAATGGATGGTGGATCATGTGCCTCAAAATAAGAGAAAAAAACTTATAGGCGTTGCTTTGCGGGGATGCATAAAAAATTAATTTTAATTATATTTTTTAAATTGGCATTATAAAAGCCCAGGTAAACAGTATTGGAAAAATCAAATACTTGAAACTGAGATATCAGTTTTGAAATTAACAATCAGGTTTTGTGATGCATTAAAAAATGTAACTGTTCGCTAAACGTAGTGTGGTATCTTTTATTGTAAAAGGATATGGCTGAAAAATTATCTTTTTAAAAAAAGTTGAACTGTTCTCGGATTTCTCTCAACAGTTGACAAAATTATTTACGCAGTATATTAAAGCACTAACATTTTAAAGGGATAAAATTATTTACATCATGCATTTCTATCAGATTAATGTACTTAATTTTAAGTAATTTATTGCTATGTAAAGTGTAACTTGTAGCTATCATTTTCTGATTGTGTTTCAGGTCGAAAGTCAAAAATTCCTTGCGGAAAACAGTGCATCTGTATATATTAAAAAAGTAGAAGCTCGAATTAATGAGGAATCGGAACGTGCAAAACACTACCTAGACGAATCAACGGAATCTCGCATTGTGGAAGTCGTTGAGGAGGAACTGATAAAGAAGCACATGAAAACAATAGTGGAAATGGAGAACTCCGGCGTGGTACATATGCTAAAAAATCAAAAGACTGAAGATTTGGCTTGCATGTATAAACTGTTTGGGCGAGTGTCCGACGGACTTAAAACCATGGCCGACTGTGTCAGCCATTACCTGCGGGAGCAAGGGAAGGCCCTCGTACAAGAGGAGGAGCACCAGCCGGCAACAAATGCCATCACGTTCGTCCAGTCCTTACTCGATCTAAAGGACCGCTTCGATCATTTCCTCATAAACTCTTTTGCTAGCGATAAAATATTCAAACAGATGATTGCATCTGACTTTGAGCATTTCCTGAATTTAAATCCTAAGTCTCCCGAGTACTTGTCGTTGTTCATCGATGACAAACTAAAGAAAGGAGTCAAAGGGGTGAGCTGTGTTCATTTGATTGCTCGATCAGGCGTTGCACTTTTCTCTTATAGATGTCCGAGCAAGACATTGAGCAGGTCCTGGATAAGTCCATGGTTCTGTTCCGCTTCTTGCAAGAGAAGGATGTATTTGAAAGATACTATAAACAGCATTTAGCCAAACGTCTTCTACTTAACAAATCTGTTAGTGATGATTGGGAAAAGAATATGATTTCTAAGTTGAAGGTACGTGGTCAGTTTTTGTATTTTTATTGTATTTATTATTTAGTCAAAAAGCACTTGCTTTTGTGATTGTTAATTATATTTGGTTCACATTTTATTTATTCTCTGAATGGCCCTGATTTTTTTTATTGCCTTTTATTAGAGCAATGTTTTTGCATTTTTTTAACGTAATTAGTCAGCATGCCCTTACCTTCTTGACGACCTTGTATCCACGTGTGGATGCATGATAATATGAGCAAACACGCCATTGTATCAACATGGGGATGCATATACATGCTGGCATTGTAAGGTGCATCATGAAGATGCATGTAATAGGTTCGCACCTTTTTTGCATGAATAATTTTTTTTTTATAATCAAATCAGATCAGCATTAGGTATGCTATACATGACTCTGTTATATGTGTACAGTAATAACTATTACTAATAGATTGAGGACATCGTTAAACTCCTCAGAAAATACCTAGGTATACAATAGTTAGAACTAAAGCACAATTAGTTGTTTTTTAATTATAGTATATAACTTTCACTTACAGATTCAGATGATATAGGTACAATATTTAAAACTGAAGCACAATTAGTTACTTGTTAATTAGTGTTTATTATTATAATAAAAAATCTTGCGGGAGTCTTCTTTTTAGTCTTTGGTGTGTGTTTTTTTGGCCAAGGTTGGGGCACTTGGTGATAGTATCAAATAATTTACTGCATAGTTTATTTAAATAGTCGGACATACTTGGAATGTCCAGTTCTCTATGAATTTGTTCGTTTTTGCACGAACCAAGGTGCATTCACTGCTATTCGGATTATTTTATTTTGTATCACTTTGACTTTTCTTAGATGCGTCTTGGATGTATTACTCCACACAGGGCACGCGTTTTTTAAGATTGGTCTTAGTATGGACTTGTAGATTAACATAGCGCATTCTACGTGTAGATGTGATTTTCTGTTTATTAGCGGGTATAAAATTGCCAGTCTCGCATGACACTCGTTTATTTTTTTATTTATATGAATTCCCCATCCAAGCCTGGTGTCAAGATAGGCCCCCAAATATTTAATTGCCAAGTCCCTTGTATTCCACTCAATTATGCTTTGGTTTATTCTGACATTCGGTAGGTTTTTAATTTTTTTCAGGGTAAATACTTTTACCTGGCTTTTTGTTGTGTTTATTTTAAATTTCCAATTATCGAACCATATGCACATCTCGTTTAATGCGTAGTGTAAATAACTAAGTGTTGGTAAATGGTTGTCAGCAAATAAACTTAAATTGAATGTGTCCAAAACTAAATTTATGATGTTGGGAAATAGGTCATTATATAAAATCTACAAAGAGTCTAATGCAAGAATTTCAATTGAAAATGAAGAAATAACTGTGGTGGAACAAATTAAGTATTTGGGAATAATGGTGGATAGGGACTTAAAATTTAATTATCATGCTGACTATATCTGTAAGAAAATATCCAAGAAATTAGGAGTGTTGGCTCGTGTAGGAAAATATCTTTCTGCGTACTCGCGATTACTTGTATACAATTCAATCGTGAGACCGCACTTTTTCTATTGTGGGACAATATTATATTTGTTTAGTGAAGGGGCATTGAACAGACTGCAGGTGCTACAGAATAGATGTATGAGGGTTATTTTGAAATGTGACAGATTTACTAGAATCAAGGATATGTTAAATGAATTAAGGTGGTTAAATGTAAGGCAGTTGGGTAAATATCAAGCAATGATATTCATATATAAAATAATAAAAAAAGAAGTGCCAAATTATCTTCAGAACATATTAATCTTGTGTAGTGATGTACATGAACATGAAACACGAAACAGAGAAAACTTTTACTTGAGGACTCAAAAAAAGTGTATTTGTATTAATTCAATTTTTCATAAGGGTCAAATAGAATACAATAACTTAAGTGACAGTATTAAAAAAGCGAAAAGTATTGCAATATTTAAGCGAAACCTAAAAGACTTTTATTTGTTAAGCAAAGGCTAGACATTGTTAGACGTTGTAAATGTTGTATAGTTGTTGTTATTAGCAAGTTGCTAAATAAAGAATTACTTACTTACTTACTAACTGCTGTTAAAAGATTCTCACTTTGTGTTATAACAGCAGTATCATCAGCAAACATTGCCAGGGTAGAGTTGTTAGTGGTTTGCAGATCATGGACGTAAATGTTAAATAAGGTTGGTCCCAGTATACTTCCTTGCGGCACTCCTGCTTTGATCACTCTTTTACTGGAAAGTGTTGTATTTACCCTAACTGCAAATGTTCTGTCTTTAATAAATGAGGTAATAATGTTGACGATGTAGTTTGGTATTCCAATTTTAATAGTTTTATAACGTAGTCCATCATGCCATACTTTATCAAAAGCATTTTGAAGGTCAATGAAAGCTGCAACAGTATATTCCTTGTGCTCAAAGCCTTTTTCAATTATTTCCGTGATTCTTATCAATTGGTGGGTTGTCGAATGGTTTTTCCTAAAACCAAATTGATAATTGGGTATTATATTTTGTTCATTCAGTACATTCTGAAGCCGCGTGTGGATAACTTTTTCCAATAGTTTTGAAAGGGTTGATAGTAGACTAATTGGACGGTAGCTTTCTAATCTGTGTTGATCTTTTCCACTTTTGTGAAATGGAAGTATGTGGGCGTGTTTCCACTCGCTAGGAAAATATCCAAATCTAAGACAAGCATTAAAAATTGTTGCCAAAAAGGCCAAAGATTTCTTGGTGAGTTGTTTCAATATGCTGTTTGTTATTAGATCCGGTCCCGGGGATTTTTTGTTAGGTAGTTTTGTGATGTATTTCTTAATTTCTGCAGGTGATGCTGGTTCAAACTCGATCGTGTTTTGATTAGCATAATTATTATTAGTTTCATTCACTTCTTGCAAAATGTCCTGAGTGATGGTTGCGTCATTAGATGTGAAGACTTCTTCAAGGTGTGATGCTAATGCGTTGCTTTTTTCTTGATCGGTAATGTATGTGTTATTGTTGGCTGTCAATGGATGTATTATGTTTGGTTGCCTTATTAACTTCTTCGTTGCCTGCCACATCGTGGCGTCACGTGGTTGAAGTTCTTCAATGTACCTGTTGTACAAGGTATACCTGTAGTTATCCAGTTGCATTCTGACTGTATGGGTGAGTTGATTAGTTAGTGCTTTTAGATGTGGACTACGCGTCCTTTGCCATTCACGCCTAGTTCTATTTTTCAATTTAATTAGATTTTATATTTCTACTGGTGTATGTGGATTAGGGTGGAACGAAAACGGCCTTTTTATTTTTTTTTAAATTTTAGTTTTGTAATAGTGGGCAAAAGTTGCCTTTTAGGTTCAAAAAGAAGAAAACAAAATTTGGTTGTTATACTACAACATCTTGAGGTGCCGCCAAGAGCTTGAAGTTTGTAAAAAAAATTAAAAATTGAAAAATTATAGACTTTGATAAATTATTTTTTATGGTTTTGTCGTACATATAATGTTACAAAAGATAGTTGTAAATACATATATAAGCATTAGAATTGGAAAAAAATATTAATTACAAAATATAATAATAATAAAAAAATATCTTTTAATGTCAAAAAGTTTGTATTTTTGTTAATTTTGAAACTTTTGAGAACTATTGTTGTTGTTACAAATAGTAGTAAATAAGGTTGAAATAAAAGCTCGTCAAATCAATTATATATTTTTTTATTAGAGCACACGTAAAAAATATCATAATACACTTTTAAAGACGTTGAAAGTTCCTTTTTTATGATTTAAAAAACCTTGAATAATTACAAATGTTACAGCTGCAAAATGTTTGTTTCTACTTCATTGACACATTAAACTGTTTTTTTTTAAATTTTGGCATGCTCTCATGTGAGTCAATTTTTGCTCTTATGTATCATTCTCTTGCGATTGAACCACATACATTTTGAGCCGATTCGGTCACCAGTTTCACTGTATTTTCCACTGCTTGCGTGTAACAAGGAAGTCGGGGAAAGTCGACTTTACTATTTGGTTGAGCTTCAGATGTCTTCTGTATAAAGTCTTTGAGAGTGACTGGAAGCATGTTTTACCAAGGGGGGTTCAGTGACATCATTTGCAGCCCATCAGATCATGTCGATGTAATCCTTTGCATCAAAGTTTATCAGTGGAACCTTAAACTTCCTGGCTCCGCCTCTACTTTCTGTTCTTGCTTTTAAAGCACGTCGTAAACCAATTTCGATTACTTGTTTGTGCTTATCACATAGCATGGACAAAAGGACATTTTTTGCAGCAGCAAAGTACCCATTTCTTTAAATAACCGGGTCTAGAACGTTCTTAAGGTTTTCAGTTGGATTTTTAGTTGCCACATACAATCTAAGTATACGGTTTAATAAGCCACCTGGAGTGAGGAAGTTTTCGAGGGTTTCTTAAAGATAAATTTAGCTGGCAATTTCCACTTGATACAGCGATACATATATCCAATAAATACTACTGATCTGTACTTAAATCATTTATGTTCTCCAAAAGAGGAAGGTTATTTTCAATTGGCAAGAAGGTAACCACAGGAAGATTAGCACAGTTTCCCAGCTGCTGAGCTATTTCGCCTTTAAACTCATTGGGTCTCTTTGTTTTACCATCTAAATTACAAAAAAGATGTCGCAAAGGTAGCTTATTTCCATGGAACAAACAATTATAAATGTCTTCCTATTTCATTTTCCATCAAAGAGGTCACACCATTATTATGTCCAGTATTTACAACGATTCCGTCACACCCAATAGCAGTAAAGTTCAAAAGTTGTTCGTTGTGTTCCTCTATCTTCAAGAAACTCTAGTATACTGTCTGTTAAGTCTTTTCCAGTGCCAGATTTAGGTGTTACGTGGCCTAAAAACTTTGAGTTTGGTTCCTCTATTAGTGAAGCGTGCTCTTCTGAAATAACTTTTTTGTACTAGTTCCTTTCTTTTCTTGAACAATTGTTTTGCCTTTTCTTCCATCAAAAAACAATCCTTTATTTTTGCTTATCTGATCATAAAGGCTGTCATTAATGAGATCTCATAAATTCTTTGATCTTGCTGGTCTAATTTTTATCCTGTCTATTACTTTGGTTTTGTCTTCCCCTGTGCTTACATCCAAGTCCCCCCCCCCCCCCCCCCAACATCCGCTCCGGCTATGACTCATGCTCCCGGATGCCTATTTGAAACTTTTTACTGCATAATCGAGACACATAAAAGAAGTTGCAAAAAGTGTGTTTTTATAAAACTACCGCTCTTTGCGGCACCTCAAAACATAATGCAAAAAGATTAAAAAAAATTGTTTGTATTTTTTGATATTAAAAACTGCTTTTTTTACAATATTTGAAATAAAAAAATATTTGACAGCACCTTAAAAAAAACTAAAAATATAGCGAAAATTGCAATTTTATTAAACTTTATCGTCCTTGCGGCACCTCAAGACGTGCTCCAATATTTTTCATATTTTTGTGTAATCTTATCTACATGAAAAGGCAACTTTTCCGCGCTATTACAAATTAAAAATCAAAAATTGTTTTTTTCGTTCCACCCTAATGTGGATAGCTACGCCTTTTTTGCTTCCATGGAGTTAGGGCTGGTTGGATGCTGGCTTTCACTGCTTCATTATATTGTTGTACTACGTCGTCAATATTAGCTGTTGAGTGAATACGTCCTGGGCTTTTGATATTTTTGTCTAGTTCCTCATGAAACATGTTCCAGTCTATTTTACCTTCTATTAATTTGGGTAACACCAGGATTTGTTGCGGTGGATTGTAGAATGAAATAGTAACTGGTAAATGATCTGAGCCGAGTTCGTTCAAGACAGTTTGATAGATAGGTTTGCAGAAGTTTTTAAACCAGACAACGTCTAATACATCGGCTTTGTGATCAGGTCTATATGGATAGTGGGTACAATCATTAGGGATCGATATTTGTATATCGTGATTTATCATGATATTGTTTAGCCTCGCGCCATTCGGATTATTTGCTCTACATCCCCAGTCTGTGAGTTTGCAGTTCATGTCCTCTATTACTAATACTGGTTCATTGGTGTTAAATATTTTGTCTATGTCCTCTTCTAAAATTCGCTTATTTGGTTGCTTGTAGGCTGCATGCAGTGTGACCTGACTATTGTTTTCTAGTACCAGTTTTACAGCTACAGTTTCTAGGTTTTCTAGGTCCAGATTAACTAATGAGTAATGAGCTAATTTGCGTTTGACCATAATAGCCATGCCCCCTGATGCAGTTTGTGTAACTCTATCTTTTCTGTACACAAGGTGTCCTGGTGCTTTAAATGTTTCTGTATTAGAAAGATGTGTTTCTGTGATACATGCCACGTCCACATTATGTCTTGCCTGCCATAAATTCTATTAACATAGTTCGCTGTTTTTTAATGCTGTTGGCGTTCCAATTTAGGATTGTTATACTACTAATTATTTGTGTTTTACTTAGATCCATGGGAAGATAATAATGGTAATAGCGTTGTAAGACAGGGCATTATTTTGCAAAGGTGTGGAATGAGCAGTTCTATTAACTTTGTTATAACAGCAGTTAACAAGTCTGGCGTCTCTTGACTATTTGAACAGTTGTTTCTATTAAGTTTTGTTGGCAGTCTAGGGAATGATCTATTATAATCTTGTTCATCTTGTTGGCTCTGTCGATAGGTATTCTGCTCGATCGTTGCTTTTGTAGTAACTGGTGAGGTCCATGCTTGTGCTCGATTTTGGGTTTGTGCATTTGGTTGCCGGCTAACTTTTTTGAAATAGCTGCATCCTTTGAAGTTAGCAGGGTGGAACTCTTCACAATTAACATTTTGAATAAATATTTAAACTCTAAAGTATTGGCAGAGCTTTCTTGTAAATCAAAATGTCTTCAATTACACAATCACAACTGGATATATACGAGTACGAGCCCAGACCCATAATTTATCATACTTTAAAAACTAGTCAATAAACTTTGTTTGTTCAAAAATTTGAATATATTCAAGAAACCTCAGCTTTTAGCTTTTATTTACAGAAAAAATTATTGCAATATACAACCGCATGAATGTGCAGAACTCGTTAACACAATGCCTAATAGAATTAAAGCCGCTGTGGCTAATAAAGGGAATATAACGCAGTATTAAAATAATGACCGAACTATGCTGCACCATCAGTCATTCTTTATTTATTATTGTTAAGGTTGCAAATACTAACAAATGTAAAATTATTTCTCAGCTAATCTAATCTTTGTTTTATTGTAGTAATATACTTTTTCCAAGAATAGGGCATTTATTGGACCTTGGCTATAATTTAGTAAATCACTGAGTTAAAACTGATAGCCGGCCGAACTATTATGGACCTGGGCTCGTACATAAAAATTACTAAAATTCTGTTTTTTGTTCTGCTTAAATGTGGCAACTTTGCATTTGAAGGTGTTTTTTTAGATTTGTTAACCTAAATGTATTTGGAAACCATAACCTCAAATGTAAAGCTTGTTTAAACACAACAATAGTTATTTATGGTATAAGCGTGTTATTATATTAAAAATAATCCATGAGAGTCTCGTCCATAATACTTTTGTTGTAAAGTCTTCATCTGCTTCAATTTGCTGTAGCAGTCACTGGCTAAAATTTGTTCTTTGCAGAAAGTCGTTTTCTTGTAGAGCATGACATTAAATAATTTGGAACAAACATATTTGATCAATAGTTTTTGCAAATTATCAATCTGATATGTTGCCAGCTTCATTTTATTTCATATTGCAATAATTTATGAAAAATTAAAAAAATTCTATTTAAAAACTTGCAACTTTTGGCAAAATAAATTTATTTTTACAAGATTATACTGGGTTTGCAATATTTTTAATATAAAAATTTATAAAATACCTTCAGTTTTCAAAATACGTAAAAATATTATCTAAAAAGGTTGCTTATAATTGAAAGAGGTTGTCAAATATGAAGGCACAGGCACCTATTCTAAAAAACCATTTTCATTGGTTTTTCTAATTTTTTTCTTACCACCCTGTGCATTACAGAAAATGGGATACTTCAAAGTTATTATTGGATACGATTGTCAAACTTGAGTTTCCCTCACTTAGCAACCAGAAAATTACGTTAATCGAAATTAGAATTTTTGCTAAGCAATAATAATATCAAATATATCGCATATAAAAATTAATGCCATCAAAATTGTTGTCAAGCAAAACCAATGTCACCACATCTCCAAGCAAAAATTATAGAATCAAAGATGTTTAAAAATGTCAGCAAGCAAAAGTAATGCCTTCAAAACTTTTGCCAAACAATAATAATGTCATCAAGCATACCACAAAACAAAATTAATGACAACATCAAAAATGTCATCAAGCAAAATTAATGCATTAAAATTGTTGGCAACCAAATATTTTCATCAAAATATTTGCCAAGCAAGAGCATGTCATCAAAACAGTTTCCGAATAAAAATGTCACCAAGCAAAATTAATGCCCTAAAATTTTTGCCGATAAAAATTATGACATCGAACATGTCGGTTGCAAAGCAAAAATATCAAAAATGTTCCCAAGTAAAATGAATTAGTATCAAAACTTTTGCCAATGACAGATGCCGCAAAAAAAAAAATAACGACATCAAAAATGTTGCCAAGCAAAATTAATGCCGTCAAAATGGTCGTCAAGCACAATGTCGCCAAGCAAAAATAATGACACAAAAATGTCGCCAAACAAAATTAATGCATTAAAATAGTTGGCAACCAAAAATTATGTCATCAAAATGTTTGCCAAGCATGAGCATGTCATTAAAACAGTTTCCGAGTAATAATGTTGCCAAGCAAAATTAATGCCGTCAAAATGGTTGTCAAGCACAATGTCGTGAAGCATGTCGCCAAGCAAAAATAATGACACAAAAATGTCGCCAAACAAAATTAATGCATTAAAATAGTTGGCAACCAAAAATTATGTCATCAAAATGTTTGCCAAGCATGAGCATGTCATTAAAACAGTTTCCGAGTAATAATGTTGCCAAGCAAAATTAATGCCGTCAAAATGGTTGTCAAGCACAATGTCGTGAAGCATGTCGCCAAGCAAAAATAATGACATAAAAATGTCTCCAAGCAAAATTAATGTCATCAAAAGCATTGACAAGCAAAACCAATGCAGCAAGCATATCACTGTGCAAAAATGTCTTCAAAACTGTTACCAACGAAGAGTAATGTCATCATAACCATTTCTGAGCAAAAATAATTAAAGCACTAAAATTGTTGCCAATAAAAATGTCATCAAACATGTCGCAAAGAAAAAATTTCACCGAGTAAAATTAATGCTATCAATACTGTTGCGAAGCAAAAATAATGCCATTGAAAAGTGTCGCCGATTCAAAATTTTGCTTCGAAATTGTTATCAAGCAAAAATAATGGTATCAGAAACTTTGCCGACCAAAAATACTGGTATCAAAAATGTCGCCGAACAAAATTTATGACATAAAAAGTCACCAAATAAAAATAGTGTTATCAAACATGCCGCAAATCAAAAATAACGACATAAAAAATGTTGCCAAGCAAAATTCTTTTACTTATGGTTAGGCTGATAGTTCGTTTGTTTGAGTAACTCTTTCCAACTTTCTTGCTGTCTTCCTGGGGATCTTCATGTTTGAGACAAATCTCTTACATTTTTTACTATTCTGGATACATGATCAAGTAAAATTAATGCCATCAAAACTGTTCTAGGCAAAAAATAATATCATCAGGCATGTCACTAACAAGAAATAATGCTATCAAATTGTTCTCTGAATGTCATTTTTTGGCAGTGGTCTATTATATGTTTTATCTTCATCCGTGTTGTTATAGCGTCTTAACCAAATTAATTTTAGTATCGTTAAGAGCTTCATTACCGCACTGAGTGCGGTAATGGATATTACCGCACTCAGTGCGGTAATGGACAGATATTACCGCACTCAGTGCGGTAATGAATATTACCGCACTCTTTTTATACAGTGAACCAGAGTTTATTGATGAAGATAAAATATTGAACAATACACGTTTGCTTATGGCACACAACGAAACTCGTTTGATTGCCGCAAAACTCGGCTCACCGCCTCGTTTTGGCAATCAAACTCGTTTCGTCAAGATGCTCATAATCAAACTTGTATCGTTAATATCTATTATGTCCTACCAGTACATTAATTAAAATTAATGACTCTATTTTAAGGTATCTTAGATACAAAATAACGCTCCAGGGCAATTATTTTCTTCTTAGGGCCGGTTCTACATTCCAAGGATAAAGTTATCCGGGGAATAAATACTCTAGAAACGATTGTTGTAACAAAGGTAACTATGGGAATTATACCTCGGATAGCTTATTCTAGGTATATACTCACATTGTAGAATCGGCCCTTAAGAACACTAGGGTTATTATGAAAAATTAACAGTATTTGTTTCCATGGATACAACCTTTATTTCAAAAATTATGCACCACTGTCACAATGAAAATTAATGACAGCTCATCTAATGTCACCAATATAACTTAGATCAGCTAACTAGATCAATCTTAAATACCATAGCATAGTAATTATATGAATTGAATATGAATATGAATTAGGTAAGAAAATTGGTAGGACATAAAACCTTGAAGGCACCACAGGCATTATGAGCTAAGAGCCCGCGATTGTTGTACACACCTCGGGCCAAAGGCCCTCGGTTAGTACACTAACAATCTTGGGCTCTTATTTTACTCATAATGCCCCTTGGTACCTTAATAACTATTATCGGACTTTTTCCACTGTCTAAGGTGTATATCACACGACATTTCGGGAGTGTATTTTTAAAAACTGAATTGCAGCAGGCTCTGGATAGCCTGAATCAGTTGGCAGTACTGAAGTGCATTGTCAGTCTATGTCAAATTCGAGATTTGCAGGTTAAGTTTTGCATCAGTGTGTGTCAAATGACAAACAAAACCTAACCTGTTAACCTCGAATTTGATATAGACTGACAATGAATGCATTTCAGTACTGCCAACTGATTCAGGCTATCCAGGGCCTGCTGCAATTCACTTTTTAAAAAATCACTGTACTGTAGAGTACTTTTTGTAAGTGACGTTTTTGGTGAGTGGCCTTTTTGGAGGCAAGAATCGTTGGAATGCAGTATTCGTGACATGGTTTAGCAACATCTTCAATGATGATTATGTACAGTGGTACGATAGAAAATGCTTCACCCCTTTTTGGCCTGAGGTGAATTAGAAAAAAAGCTACATGTAAATTGGTTGTATTATCACAGAATAAACACCTAACGGACTCGGAAGCGACACTCGTGGCGCTGCCGAGTAACCAATTTCAGCTATGACGGCCATTTTGAAAGAGAATAGATCAAGAATATGTTGGTGGCACTGTAAGTCTATGTCAAATTTAAGGGTGCAAAAGTCATGATTTAAATTTAAAAAATATTTAAAAATCGATTTTTTTCGATTTAAATCGAAATTTTTTAAATTTAAATCAGGTTTTTCGCTGATTTAAAAATCTGCGTTAATTAACGCTATAATAAAGATACACTTGTTCGACATCCACAATTCCACATCCTTTGTTTTTGTTATGTTTAAGTTTAAAACTTCTTAATTGCCAGATGCTTGTACAGTAGACAATGTAGGCATACATAGTTTAAATTTTAAATCTCAAACTGGCCATTTTTATCAGTAAAACAAAGATAACAAAGGTATGAATTTCACCACCAGCGTTAATCGATGTCTGCTGTGTATTATGTATGCGTTAATGTGCAGTTCTCATTAAAATAATAGGCGCCGATGACGATGACCCGTTGAGGGTGGCATTCGAGATTTTCAAAATGTAGAGACGACCTTTGGCGGTACTTCCTAAAGAAAAATGTCCTTGGGAAAACAGGATGCATGGCAATTTGCAAAAGTGTGGAAGGTTTGAATTACAAGGGTTTGTGGCTCGTTTAAAAAAACATCGAGAAAAATGTAACAGGGTGGAACAGAGAAGGTGGACCAATTGGTATTCTTATTTAAATATTACAACAATGAGTGTAACATCGCATTTAATGAATAAATTTTATATTATGTAGTCACTTGCTATTAATATTAAAACAAACTGAAATTTTTGATTTAAATCACATGATTAAAATAAAAAAATCGGATGATTTAAATCAAGTTTATTTAAATCTTTGCACTCTGTTAGCAAGTTAGGTTTTGCTGTAGTTTTCAAAACATCATAGGTGCCGCCATGAGTGTCACAAATATTATAGTTGATAAACAGAACCAATTACAGTGCCTCAAACAAATGTCCATCTTAAAATTATAAATTTGTGTGAAATGTACTAATACTGACAGTGTATGAACAGTGTTTAGTTACTATTTGCCAATTTATTTGATGCGTAGCAATTTTTACTGTAGAATTTAGTTCAGTAAAAATACACATGTTTGTGGAAAACAATAACCTTCCTTTATTTTTAATTTAAAGAAATAAACAAATATACACACGTACACATTCGTTAATATTACACAAATGCAAATACAAAATACAAATACGTGAGGTGATCGTGCTGATCTGGGGCGACTGATGTCGAAAACTAGGCTACTCCAGTTTATATAACCACTGTTTGAATGGAAGGAACCCCGTCCATTCTTTCAGATACAATAGCACCCTTCGCTCTATTGTAACAGACAAGTTTGGGATGCTACTTCCGATAATAAAACGATTCTGGTCATTGCGTGTGCTCCTTTCATACTCCATAATTTATGACTGTATTGTGACCAGGGTTGGTCATTGCTGTCTGTCTGGAATTTGGGTCACAAGGATATTTACGTAACCCTTCCTTTTGTCATTGGGTGCTCCTACGCTTGTAACATCCGTCATGCTGTTTTTCGAATTTATACTTTGACGTTTGTGACAAGTTAGTCTGCATTGTTTGATGGGGACACAAATTCCATTTGGCATCTTAACACTTTTTGTTCGCATATGTCGCACTGACATTTATAGATCATTTGTCACTCACGTTTTAGATAGCACTGACGTTTACAAATTTGGAACTGCACTTAGTGTCAAGTTTCAGTTGATTTAGAATTGCGCTTAGTGTCAAGTTTGGGTAGATTTATGACCATCCCTTGCACGACAGGCGTTTTTCAGTCAGTTACCTTGGTACGCTACAAGTGCAACTAATAGTTGTTTATGATACAAGTGCTAAAGGTGACTATTTATAGCATGAGAAATGAAAATTATAAACAAACCCATAGGCTGAGTTTTATAACATGTCAAGTGTAATAACATTTTTAGCACGAGTTTGCACACAATATTTTTTCTACGGCCTTAAATTTACTGTAATGCATAAATATTGATTTATCGGAGGTTGAAACTAGTGATGTAAAAAAAATCGAATAAAAAAACCTAAAATAAAAACCACAAAAACAGTTTTTTTGTTTTTTTTATTTCGTTTTTTATTCATTTTTGTAATTGGCGACACGTTTTGGTAGGTATGGTTGGCGGCAGATAAGCAAACAACAAAATGTAAACTTATTTTGATTTTACATGCTTTTTAAAGTTCAAGAAGACTACAGCACAGACTAGACAAATGTTTAATAAACAAAAGTAACCTTTTATACGTACTGCCTACTCGTACGAGTATTACGTATTACTATATGATCGACGAATCAAGTTACATTAGCGATTCATCAGTCATCATACAATGGCATCGGCGACGTAAACTGCATGGATACTGACTCCAAGTCAGTTGAAGAGTCGGCCATGTCGGTTAGCGAGTAATTTCTGCATTATTATAATTTCTATATCCACATTGGCTATGAAATGTAATGCATTATGTTTCTTTAGAAATATTTGTTTTTTTGTTATTATGAATTCTGTAATTCACTGTACCTATGAATTTTATTTAGAAATATCTGTTTTTTGTTTTTCCAAAGAATATTACTTGTTGTTATTCACTACACTTTAATTCTGAAAAAACTCATTTATAAAAAACCACACTGCTTCGTTTTTTTAACGTTTTTTTTTTTTTAACGAACTTTTTTTTTGTTGCATCACTAGTTGAAACTGACAGTTATAACTTCTGTCATATTAAGAAAATGGCAGCAGATAAGTAGCTGGTACCGGCGACTATTTCTGCAGCCGGTAGTTGTCAAAATTAGTTATCAAAAGTAATCAGTATACATTTTACTTTA
Source organism: Agriotes lineatus (assembly GCA_940337035.1). NCBI lineage: Eukaryota > Metazoa > Arthropoda > Insecta > Coleoptera > Elateridae > Agriotes > Agriotes lineatus. The sequence goes on along the minus strand of CALNHX010000752.1, from coordinate 92,217 downwards.
TTCATTACATGATGCTTTAATTATTTTACCTTCATCGTCGTTATAGACTATTAATCAAATTAATTTTAATATCGTTAGGAGCTTCATTACCGCACTGGTGGCAGTAATGGATATTACCGCACTCTTTTGATATAAGAAAATACATTGAACCACAGTTTGTTGATAAAGATGAAATATTGAACAATACACGTTTGCTGATAGCACTTAATGAAACTCGTTTTATTGCCGCAAAACTAGGCTCACCGCCTTGTTTTGGCATTTAAACTTGTTTCATTATGATGCTCATAATCAAACTTGTATCGTTAATATCTATTACCTCCAAAGAAAGAAGTAATAACTTTCTAATCTCACTTCACCATCACCAGTTTAAAATTTAAAATAGCTGATGTCACTTTTAGTTTAAAAAGCAATTGGTAAAAGGCTTACTCTTCTTAGTAGTAGTAGAAAAAATAAATATCGACGAATATTTTTCTATAAAAGTTGTCTACTTGTTTTTGTATCATTTTATTGCACTAGTTGATATTCTAGCAAAGGTAAATGTTACATCAACACAGGTAAATGGTGGAAAGGTGGCTCCAATTGAAGAAGCTCTGACAGCACACAGAGAAGATATTAAAGACGCTATCGATATTAAATAACAACCTTTTCCTGTCCTCTTGTCCCGTATATCAATCGTCTGGTCTGCAAAATTCTCACTATCCATTCCTTACCACGTAAGAAGCTGCTTTGTATTGGCAGACTACATTAGACTGCTTAAAGTTTTCAAAATCTAGTGGTTACAAAGTCTTTTTACAATATTAACTAGAGGCAGCTGATTTGAGAATTTTGCAGAACTTTAAGCGGGTTAATGTACGTCCATGTTTGTTAGCCCGTGATGCTAAAGAGTGTTTTTATTTTGCAGACGGAGTGTGGGTGCCAATTCACCTCGAAACTGGAGGGAATGTTCAAGGACATGACCGTATCCAACACGATAATGGAGGAGTTCAAGGAGCATGTATTGAAGTCTGAGGTAATAGGTAATCCGATATAAATGTTGTCACTTCCTCTAGTGTTTTCTGCGATGCTAATTCCCTTTCTATCCCTCAGATGAACTTGGGTGGAGTAGACTTGTTCATGCGTGTGCTAACGACTGGATTTTGGCCTACACAAAGTGCCACTCCGACGTGCCACATACCGTCAGCTCCATTAGCCGCCTTTGAAACATTCAGAAGGTACAGTTACAACCCATTTGCTTCACTATTTACACTAATAATTTTTTTATTAACACAGTTTTGTCAGTGACTAACGCTGCTATCAAAATTTGAATTGCTTTATATACCTTATCATAGTCTACGTACTTTGTTAAAAATGGTTATCTGTTCACAATACTCATTCAAAGCGACTAAATAATTCTATAAACATTCTTGTTTTTACAGTCTATCAGTTAATGAACATAATTGACATGAATGTTTGTACACAACACCAGTGTATTTATTAAAACATAAAAACTAACAATGTTCTCATAGCTTTTTCTACCACTTTGTGGTAGTATGAGGAATATCAGTTTAACAAATTTAACCCGTAACCACAGACCACTGGTCTTGCAGGTATTTTTAGTTTACTACTCCACAATTTGTTTTCAAGCTTGTCCTAGATACCTTTTAGTAAATTAGTCTGCAATAATTGGCTAGTACAGGGGTGTTTTGCAGTTCACTGCCTTTGAATGTGTTCTAGATTTTTGAATTTTAAAGTTGGTCTAAAGGGCCAGGAGTCGATTTAAGTGCAATTTTTATTGGAAAATTGTAGTATCGCTTTTTTATTTCTTAGTTAATTAGTGAAAAAATAAACTAATAACGAGGTTTATTTAAAAAACTTTTGGAGATTGTTTTTACAAAAAAATCAGTTGCAACAATGCAGACTAACAGGGAAGAATACTGTTATTATAGAGAGTCTACGTTGGCTATTCTCTCAAAATCAATACATAAAGTGACTACTTGGATGTAATTGCCGGCCGACTAGCTAGTTTTGGAGACGGATACTTGGATGTAATTGCCGGCCGACTAGCTAGTTTTGGAGACGGAGTGTACAATTCTTTAAATACTCCAAAAGGGCGCCAAAGGATTTTTATCAAATAACGACAGGGGTATCCAGGCATTCAAAACGAGAATACGTAAACTCAATTAATCTGAAAGAGAAGCTCACCTTAAGTACAGAACCCGGTAACACATAAAGCCAGAATGCAAATATCACAGTATAATCATAAAACAATCACAGTAAAATCACAGTGTAAGCACAAAAGTATCCTAATTCAAATTCATAGCTTAGCATAAGTTAACAGCTAAGATTAATATAAAATATAAATATGAGGTGCCTCAAACAAAAGCTTACAACAAATACTTACAGGTTCACAAATTTGCACACATTAAAATTAGACGGAAGGTGAAATTACAGCAATGCTAATTCTTATCTTGGAAGGAACCACTTTGCGTGCTCCATGATGCGATGAGCGCTTAAGGTCACGTCAGTGATCCGTACTTATAAATGTTTGAGCGCCAGAACACGTAGAAATAACCACCTCAGCAGTTAATGCTCTAATCGGCCCTCCAGTGGCCTGCACTTCTTTTATGAGTTAGTAACTACTTGCGAATATTATTATTGTGGTTATATTTCTTTTGCCAGCAAACTCTTCAACTTTTTTTGCTTGTCACTGTTGTGTTGCATGTCATTTACTTATTATTATTATTTATAAAAAGAAAGGCGGCATAACGCCAATTGGACCTTTACAAAAGTACAATCAGTATAATATGCATAGTACAGAGAATTAATGTATAGAGGTATACATAATTCATAATTGATATAAATCTCTGTCAAGTCTATTTTTATTGAAAATTATTTAATGATGCAGCACTCACAACATCACTAGGTAAAATGTTCCAGTCGTTCACAACTCGGTTTGCAAGAAAGAATTTTTGACAGTTGTTATGGTATCAAATGATTCTAAAGACACCCTAGGGCGGCGGAGTGCCACTTGCTTTAACATGTCCGGGAACTGTCATCACTTACCCTGGAAATCTCACAAAACAGACTACAGGCCACGGCTTGATACGCTCAGGGAGATGGGCGTGGTCCTATAAACGGTACACCACAGTAATGATGGGCGAATCCGAATGAAAACAATTGAATTATTCGCTACGCACATGCAGTACGTGCCTACTGCACAGCCTTCGACGGAATCCGAGATATTCATTCGTTTTCCGAATGATTCATTCGTATCCGATTGTTCTGAATGATTCATTCGATTGTTAATTTCTCTCGCATTCGGATATCTTGATTGTTAAATTCATTCGATTTTGCCCATCACTACACCGCAGGACAAGCGTGACGGTGTGTATAGGTTGTTACAAAATAAATGGGCGCCACGAGATTCAGACATAAAACCCACGCTTAACCGAACCTTGAAAGCTAAACGGGGTAGGACATTAGTGCATAGCCAACGACTCCAACACTGTAGCGACAAGCGCACCGACTTACTTGCGACGCTTCTGAACTGCTCTCAGGCTCCACTTCGCATAAATCTGACACGGTGTATAAATTAACCTGTAAATAAACGTGCACAGGCTCGTGGGAAAATCATAAAGCAACGCACAGTAAACCGCTCTATTGGTTCAACATATTACAGCACGTAGTCAGCGTACACAGATAAAAATGGCAGATAACAAATGGGCGCTATAGCTAAGAGCCCAGCTGGGAGGTCGCCTTACTACTAAAATGACAATTGGTACACGGCCTCAACGAGGATGGCTCGCATCTGCCTTGAAAAGCGTTTGATAGAGTTTTCGCACAGCCCAAGCAGCTGGGGTTTAAGCACGTGAATGATGGCTTGCAAGCGACCCACGCCGGAACTGCCGGCTGGCAGTAAACATGTATGATTAATTGCAAGTATAGTACTCTACCTTAATTAAGCAGCTTTGCCTAGCTGCGTCGCTAGAATAATCGGGCTGTGACTTGATGTGTGGGTGTGTATTATGTCCGAAGAGTCCCCCTTATTTCCAGGGAAAAAAGCAGCCCGCCTGGGCAGCAAAGAAGACTGCGAGAACTGTAGATCGCATGCTCAATGGAATCCTGACCACTTGGCGGACCAAATTGCCATACAGTCTTTCGACGAGGAGCGAGTGGCGGCGGTCATCGATAACGACACGCACTAAAGCACCCAAAAGCACGACCTTTTACTGTCACGGCCCGTCAAGAACTCCACAAACACAAGCTGCCTCCGCACCCGAACAGGCACGGGACGGCAAAAATCACGCTGTATCAACTGCCTGCAGTAGTGGCCGGTGACCGACTGCCTCAAGCCAACGCTGTCGAATGATCAAAAACTAGCAGGGCAAACGGAAAAGACTGCGATCGAGTGAATACCTCTCTGTCACTCCCAGGCGGCTCAAGGCTAGAGCAGCTCACCGGACCTTCTAGAGAAAAGCTGTGTGCCAAATCTTTAAAATGCCAAATAAGCCAGAAAAAGTAATTATGAACGACAGAAAATTACAGCGGCCGTTATAGCTGCTTAACGAAGTATTGGGCGTGAAAATACGACCGGAAAAACTATATACAAGTGAAATCGTAATTTTTGAACAGAAAATACTCCTAGAAGTCGCACACTCATTAGATTTAAAAATGTCCTGACACAGTGTTTGTGGAACCTCTGGGAAGTAAGTTTCAGGTGGTGATCCCTCAGATGTAGGTTTGGGCTCATGAAAAAATTTAACACTTGCACTGCATAGCAGTTTTTAAGAATTTTAAATGTTTCTATGAGGTCTCCACGTGTTCTTTCCTTCAGAGTTGATAGGTGAAGTCTTCGTAATCAATTGGGATAACCAAGATGGCGTAGGGCAGGTGATGAGTAAATTTCCTTTGAATTTTCTCCAGGAGATCAATGTCCTTAACAAAATATGATGACCAGACTGGCGCTGCATACTCCAATATAGGTCTTATTGAAGATTTCGTAAAAGCGCATTTTATTAAGTATACATATAATGGAACTAGCTTTCTTCGCTACTTTGCTTATTGGTGTTCCCATTTTAGATCTGAGCTAATTACTATGCCAAGGTCTTCATGGAAGTTCACTGTTTCCAGCAATACATTGTTTAAGGAGTATTGTTGACAGGGATTGTTATGACCTATATGGAGAACTTGACATTTGGAATTGTTGACAGTAAACAGCCAAGTGTTACACCAATTCTGAATTTTTTCGAGATCTTGTTGTAGTGTTTCGTAGTGAGTTATGGGATTGTTGAATATTTTTGTGTCATCAGCAAACGACGAGATACTCGATAAGATCCTATGCGGTAAGTCAGATATGTAAGGTATAAACAGTACAGGACCGAGTACTGAGCCTTGGGGAACACCGCTATGAACAGGAAATACATCAGAAAGGTTTTCGTCAACTCTAACTTTGGAAGATCTATTTTTTAGAAAGTTCTCTGTCCATGTAAGTAGATTTCTTCTGACACCTATATGTTCGAGTTTCTGGAGCAGTCTATTTATCGGGACTCGGTCGAAGGCTTTGTCAAAATCTAGGTACATATACAGGGTCCGGCAACAAAGCGGGGGTGGAAGATATTTCTATATCTATGAGAGTTAGATGAATATTGTGTATATAAAAGTTGTAGGTATGAAGACGGTGCACATTACTAAAATAGTTTTGATTATACAGAGTGTCTCAAAAAAGTGTGGCGAATCAAACTTACGTTTTTTTAAATTGAATGACCTATATTTGGGTAGCTTAAAAGTTTTACATTGAAATACTCATCATTTTTATAACAGGTGTAACGTCAACTGTTTTGGAAATATTAACGATTTTATGTAAAAAAATGATGAACTTCAGGCGGCTGCTGTAAGCAACAGAAAACAGTTGAATGAATGAATACGTTACCAAAAAATTATGATTTTTGTGAAGTATCTTTCAAGTGTAAAACGATGGATTTGGGTATTAATGCTATACAGGGTGCTCGATATTTGCGAATTTAATAATTTTGATTTTTTTCAAATCGAACGCCCTGTATATTTTTGTATTTTTGAAAAGCCCTTTCAATGAGCTTTCTTTTGATATGTTACTTACTGCTTCTAAGTGCAACTGTTTTTCAGATATGCGTGTTTGAACATAAAAAATAATTTAAACCCCTTAAAATGCTTTATTTCAAGGGATAAAAAACAAACGTCATTAAAATAATTATGTAAACAAATGATCGCTCCAAAAATAAAAACACAAAACCAGGTTTAGAAAATATAAATTCAGTCAGTGTTGATACAGGGAATAATAAACACGAAAAACGATATATGCAGGAATAAATTAATTCCAAGGTCAAATTAAATCACATTAAACAAAACAAAAGCTTATACGTAATTACATTAAATGTTCAAATAGTTCTTCTTTCATACTCTGAGTATTAAAGCTGCACAGAGAACTCATCAGCAATTATAACTATTTTGATTTATTTAAATGGAACACCCTGTATATCCCTGTATTTTTAAAAAGTACTCGTAATGAGCTTTCTTCCGCCACTTCAGTTCCTATCCCAAAATTCAATCGCTTTTTAGATTTAATTTTCTCCTGCTTTTTTTCGTATTTTTTTTCGTATTTGTTATTTCTAGTTTTGAATTGTGGTTGGATTTTGGTTTTCTGAACTTGGTTTTATCTTTTGTTTGGAGAACTCAAGTGTTTAAATCATTATTTTAAAGGCGTTTGTTTTTTATTCCTTGAAATAGAGCATCTTAAGGGCTGTAAATTGTTTTTTATGTTTATACATGCATATCTGAAAAACAGTTGAACTTAGAAGCATCAAGTAACATATCAAAAGAAAGCTCATTAAAAGGGCTTTTCAAAAATAAAAAAATATACAGGGCGTTCAATTTGAAAAAAAATTCGAAATTATTAAATTTGCAAATATCGAGCACCCTGTACAGCATTAATACCCAGATCCACCATTTTACACTTGAAAGATACTTCACAAAAATCATAATTTTTTGTTAACGTTTTCCTTCATTCAATTGTTTTCTGTTGCTTACAGCAGCCGCCTGAAGTTCATAATTTTTTTGCATAAAATCATTAATTTCGCCACACTTTTTTGAGACACTCTGTATAATCAAAACTATTTTAGTAATGTGCACCGTCTTCGTACCTACAACTTTTATATACACAATATTCATGTAACTCTCATAGATTTAGAAATATCTTCCACCCTCGCTTTGTTGCCGGACCCTGTATTACATTGGTCGGTTGTCCGTTGTCCATTGCTGTAGTCCACTGATCGAGATTAATAAGAAGATTTGTTATCGTAGATCTGTATGGTAAAAAGCCATGTTGTGATTCAGGTATTATGTTTCTAAGAAGAAAGAATTCGGTTAATTTCTTGCCTACTACGTTTTCCATGTTTTGCGTAGGGTTGAAGTTTAGCTGATTGGTCTGTATTTCCTGGTATCGAGTTTACTACCCCTTTTATAGATCGGTATTACAGTTGCTGTCCTCCAGTTCACGGGTAATTCGCCAGTTAAATCAGCGATTGGTGTGGATAGTTTATGAGCCCAGTTCTTTTATTAAGATAGGGTTTATGTTATCACTTCCCGGACTTGAGATTTTAAAGATAACAGTATATTTTTAACTTCTTCCTCATTGAATTGAATGGATGTGATAGAATAAGAGTTTCTTTTGTTGATACCAAGTGGAGGAAAGCCATTTGGTTCTTGGTTGTAGTTTTTCACAAATTGTTTGGCCAGCACGTTGGAAACTTCTTTTGAGTTTAGATTAGATTAGATTAGATTAGATATCACGACTGCCTTTTGCTGGCATGCGCACGTCAGCCCTTCTTTTTGTACTGTCTGGAGTTTTCAAGTTAGCAAGCCGACATCCGTATCTTTTACTAGACTTGCAATGTCCCCTACTAGCTTGCGGTTGTCAATAGAGTTAAGGCTCCAATCAAGTTGGTGTCTTTTACGCTCTAATGCTGGGCATTCAAAGAGGATATGATAGGCTGTTTCATCATCCTCTTGGCATAGTCTGCAAATAGGTTCATCTCTATAGATATTGATCCTGTGCATAAATTCTCTGAATGCTCCAGTGCCTGTTAGTAGACTGACTACTTGCTTGATTCGAGTTCTGTTCAGTCTCAACAGGGGTTTGGTGGTATGTGGATTCGGAGTTTTTAGCAATCTTTTGCAGTGTGTTGCTTGATTGTAGTTTCTCCACCTTAGTTGGTGTGCGGTATTGACCCAACTCGACAGAACTATCCCACTCAGCTAGTATAGCAATGGAAGACGCAAAGAATTGGTTCTTATCAAATAAACTAAAGCTCAATGAAAATAAAACCCAGCAACTACATTTTACATACAAAACAGATGTAGCGGTGGATGAGTTAAAGTTTTTGGGTCTGACAATGGACAGTAGACTGTGTTGGAACAATCATATTGACCAGCTAGTAAAGAGGCTGAGCTCTGCTGTTTACGCAGTGAGGAGGATAAGCATATGCAGTACACACCAAGCAACAAGACTAACTTACTTCGCCTACTTTCACAGCATAGTGGGTTATGGCATTTTGTTTTGGGGCGCATCGTCTAGTGCTAATCGAGTTTTTAAACTTCAAAAACGTTGTGTAAGAATTATGTGCAATCTGAAATTCAGTGACAGCTGTAGAGAGTCGTTCAAGAATGAGAACATACTTACTGTTCCTTCATTATTCATATATCAGTGTCTCCAGTTCGTTCACTCTAATCGGCAAAAGTTCAACCTAAATAATGCAAATCATAACTACAACACAAGAAAAGGATACGATCTACAAACACCCTTTCATAGGATTTGCGCTACCCAAAAATATGTGGACTACTGGGGTGTGCTGTTGTATAACAAACTTCCCGCAAACATAAAAATTTTAAACTGTGTTAATTTCAACCATACAACAAAGTCCTTGTTGGCGAATAAGTGTTTCTACAGTTTGCAAGAGTTCCTAGACTGTGATCTGTTAAAAAAATGAGTGTTGTTCTAAATGTTTATATTTCAGGCTTGAATTGAGATTTTAATAACTTGATCGCGTATGTAATTTATTTCTAGTTGTTTTAGCTTTATGTATCAAGTCACTATTTGTAAAATTTTATTATTTTAAATATGGCAATGACGATCTCTGTAAAAAATTTTTTTTACGTGAAATAAATCTATCTGTCTATCTATCATTCATTAATGGCTGAGCGGGCTTGGTTTTTCTGAATGCTTAGACCAGGTTCTGGACCTATCATTGCACCTTTTCGTTTCCTTCAATACCTTGGTGACCTGGGATCCAGCATAATTTTACTGTATTTCCCTGGCTTAAGGTTTGAAGTTTGGATTTGCATTCCTTGACCAGTCTCGATGAAGTACTGAATGCGTTTAGCGCTTTCAGTGCTGCCTGACTGTCTGAGAGAATGTGTATATCTCGATTGAGCAGCTTCTTTTCTATGCTGATGTTTGCGCATACGTTAATAGCTTGTACTTCAGCCTGAAAGATGTTACAAAACTTTCCTAGACTGACTTTTTCGTTGGTTCTAGGATTGGTACTGTACACACCGGAACCTGTACCCCCTTCAAACTTAGATCCATCAGTGTAAAAAATGATGTTCTTATTTGTTGGAGTTGGTAGTTGATCCGGATTCCAACTTGTGTGTACAGTAAAGTTCTTTTCAAAGTCATAGGCTTTGATTATAAGATCAGAACCCATTTCTAATATTGGGTTATTGATGTGTGACATGATCTTGCCATGTCCTAGATTATTAGCTGTGGTCATCCAGTGACCGGTACTTTGTAATCTGTAGGCTGCCATTCTGGCTTCACCTTCCAAGAAGATGTGCAGAGGTGGCAGATTTAAAATAGCATTCAGTGCTTGTCCTGAGGTGCCTTTAAAGGCTCCAGTGATGCACCGATTAGCTAGATATTGTATTCTGCTGATTTTGTGGATCGCAGTTGCTTATTTTATTTTGGGCCACCAGGCGATTATTCCATATGAAATTATTGGTCGAACCATGGTTTTGTACAGCCAGAGGGTCAGTTCCGGTTTGAGCCCCCACGTACTACCTATGGCTCTTTTTCCAATAACTAATGTTTGTATGCACCTGGTGATTGTTTTGTCTAAGTGGGAGTTCCAAGTTAGTTTGGAATCGATGGTTAGACCTAAGTACTTAACCTCGTTCTCCCAGTTGACATTTGTCTCAAACAGTTTTATGTTCATTCTGTTTGTGATGTTCTTTCTACGAGTGAAAGCGACGAGAGTGGCTTTGCTGGGATTAATTCTAAGATTATTCTCTAGACACCACTCTTCGGTTATCTTTAGTGCTGATTTCATTACATTGTCTACGGTTCTTTGGTATTTACCTTGAATCAGTATGACAATTTCATCAGCGTATCCTTGAGTGTAGTAGCCTTTGTTATTGAGTTGGATCAGCAGTTCATCAACTGTGAGGCACCACAGGAGTGGAGAAAGAACTCCTCCCTGTGGACATCCCCTTGTCGCCTGCACTGTCTTTTCCTTGTCAAATAACTTGGCTTTTACAACTCTGGTGTTGAGCATTGCCATAGTCCATCTTATCGTGGTGTTATCGATCTGATGGTTTGTCATTGCTCTTTCAATAGAGTGGTAGGAGGTGTTGTCGAAGGCACCTTCTATGTCTAGAAATGCTCCGACTGCGTACTCCTTGTACTCCAAGGTTCTCTCAATTTTCCCCACTAGTTGGTGTAGGGCGGTTTCACATGACTTCCCTGTTTGGTAAGCATGTTGATATTTGTGAATCGGGAGTGAAGTTAGGGCTTCCTCCCTCCAGTATCTGTCTACTAATCTTTCCAACGTTTTAAGGAGGAATGACGTTAGGCTGATAGGTCTGTAAGATTTAGCTTCTGCATAGCTGCTCTTACCAGGCTTAGGGATAAATACTACTTTAGTCACTCTCCAGGATTGGGGAATGTAACCCAAGGCAAGACTTGCTTGGAACATGTCTTTGAGTGGGTTCAGCAGTATATCTATCCCTTTCTGCAGCATTACGGGTTGTATGCCGTCGTTTCCAGCAGATTTGAAAGGACTGAAGAGGCTAGTTGCCCATCTAATCCTTTCTTTGCTGACTATTCTCTTAGCTGTTTCCCAGTCTACCCTCCTAGGGATATGATTGGGTTCAGCCAGAGTAGGTTGTTCCACTGCTCCGGGTAGGTGAGTTTTTATGAAAAGAGATAAAGTCTCCTCTTCCTCCTCCTTTTGAGTTACTAACTGTATTACCAGATGCTGGACATGAAAGAGAAATGGCATTTATATTTGATTTTAACGTACGTTTAGTGTATTTAAAGAATTGATTACCGTTACCATTTACAATTTTTTCCTCGTATGCAGTTTTGGCTTTTGCTAAGTTAGATTTAAGATAGTTTGAGGATATTTTGTAAGTAATATAGTCTTGAGGTCTCCGGCTTACACGGTAAGCATTCCATAAGAGTGTTTTTTTTTAGTTTATTTTTTAATGAATTGTTTACCCAGGGCTTGTCTCAATAATGTTTTTTTGTATATGTAGGAACAAGTGAATTTGTTTCGTCTCTGATTGCGTTCTTAATATTTGGCCATTTGCTTTTAACGTTGTTATCTAAATCAAAGTTAATATTACTTAGAAATGAATTTATTGCACAATAATCTGCTTTATGATAGTTTTTTCTCGATGAGTTTTCTTTTGTATGTCGTAGTATGTTAATTTCAGTTGTTGTGATGGTAATATCAGCGTACATAAATCAAACAAGTAGAGACGCTCACTGTCGGTTCCTTTGATGTCAAAATTCCGATTTGGATTACCTTGAACGGCTCCTGGGGGGATGCTTTCTGACTACTAACACATGGCGCCACTACTTGATCACATCATGATTGGTAGCAGAGCCAGTAACTGGCTCTGATTGGTAGAATTTTGTGCTGCCATCTGATAGTCAGGCTCAGAAATACCCCCCAAGTTACTGTCCCAGCCACTCTAGACAGGTTTCAACATTCGCTATGAGTGTCTCTACTTGTTTGATTTATGTACGCTGGTAATATGATTACTGATGATCACCAATGGGTTGTTCGTAGTTAACGGTTGTTACGAGTTTTTCGTCGGTTGTCAATATAAGATCTAACAGAGACGGAATCTGGCCAAGTCTGTATCTCATGAGGTTTTGGACTAATTGGTACAATGGGAAGCTATTATACATATTCACAAAGACACCTAATTGACTTCTTGAATTTGGTTAACTAATGCCAATGTTTGACCAATTTATATCGGGAAAATTAAAATCACCATAAATCAGGACGGTTTTATTTTGATTGGTAGCAAGTTCGATCATTTTTGTCATTTCTAAGTTCATCAAAGTTACAATTTGGTGGAGGATAAATTGTGGCTAGAAGAAATTCAACGTCTCCTATTTTAAAATCAATCCAGAGAAATTCAATTTTTTTGTTAAGATAGTTATTGTTGGGTTTTGAGGTAATTTTTAGTTCGTTAGCAACATAAATGCATACTCCTCTCCCTCTGCATCTATACCTTTTCAACTTCAAATTGGGACTAATCAATTTCAAAATGGGAATACACAATTTCAAAATTAAATAAACAATTTCAATTTGAGAATAAACAACTTCAAATTGGGGCTAATCAACTTCAAATTGAGAAAAGCCTTTTGTTAACGGTAGTCTTTACAAAATGACGATTACATGGTTGTGACAGGATGGAACACCAGCAACAACCAGCAATAATTAGTTCCGTCCTGTCACAACCATGTAATTGTCATTTTCCAAAGACTACCGTTAACAAAAAGCTTTTCCCAATTTGTAGTTGATTAGTGCTAATTTGAAGTTGTTTATTCTCAAATTGAAATTGTTTATTTCATTTTGAAATTGTTTATTCCCATTTTGAAATTGATTAGTCCCAATTTGAAGTTGAAAAGGTATAGATCGATCGTTTCGTATGTAAAAATTGTCCTGTAATGGGCGGTGCTGTTGGAAAATAGATTATATTATTATTATTAAATCTTTAATCTTCACCTACAAAAATGTATGTGATATTTTGAAAAATACGGAAAAATATGTAAAAAATTAAAAATTCAATGGTTGCGAAAGTTAAAGGAAAAAGGTTTATTTTTAAAGCACGTTAATAAATCAAGTAGCTTAATTTAGTTACTTGCATCATGTAAACATTTTTGTGTAGTACGATTTAGTACTTGAGCAAGTAAAGAATTTAGTAAACTACTTTGTCAAATGAATATAAATCAGTTCTATTTACTTAAACAAGTGCCGTACCCCCACCACGATTTACGGTAACTAAACACAAACTAAGTAAGTGTTAATTTAGTAAAGTGTATTAGTCAGACCATCCATTCGCCAGGTTATTTGTTGAAACATGGCGTCCACGTTTCGCTGGAACGATGAAACAACATAAAAATTTGTGCAAGAATCACGAGAGATAGAATGTTTGTGGAATACCAGGACTAGCATTTACAAGAATAAACAAGCCCGAGAAACAGCTTACAAAGAAATTGAGGGCATTATGGGAATTGAGGGATTTGGAGTTGCTGAAATAAGAAATAAAATACAGACACTACGATCAGTACAATAGAGCAACGCTCTTTCTGGTCAGAACTTGGATGGGAGTTTCACGGCTGCTTCTCTCGGCACCTCGTGGTACGGCTGCCACAGAAATAGTTGGCCCCGGATGTCATAATAACATCATGACAGTCGTTAGTGGGCTTTCACACCAAAGTAGCATGCGACGTGCGACTTGCTGCCAGAAAGCAGGAAGCATGCGACTCGAATATAAAGCATGTCGTATAATTTTGACACTTTGCGACGCACACGTTGTTTGACTTGCTTTGGTGGCTGAGTTTTAATATTTCTTGATAATTTGTATCCTGTAATTGCACTGATGGTTTCATTAGTTCAACAAGCTTCTTGAATGTTTCATTTTCCATCCTGTAAAAGTTTTGGAACTTCTGAGGATGTACTTGTAACTGCTAGGATACAATAAACGTGCTATGTGTATCAGCATTATCTCGTAAGTACGGATGAATCCAGATCTTCCTTCTTTTTTTCTCCTTGGAATTACAGCAACAATTAGCACAATATTGTCTTCTTCCGACGACATCTAGGCAACTGTTTTATTATTAGCAACAGAGGACTAATGATAAATGGAGTCGCACAGTGCGACTTTGGTATGAAAGTAAACATGGAAGACGCAAGTTGTGACCTGCTTCCTGCTTTAGGCAGCAAGTCGCATGCTACTTTGGTGTGAAAGCTCCCGTAGTGGGGTTGGAAGTCCCCATAAATGTACACTTGCTTTCAAAACTTTCGCGTACACATTCAAAATCAATAACGATTTTGCAAAATTTTAGCTGTGTGAACGGGTAATTTTGAGATTAGGTTAAAAATGACATTGACAGCATGTGCTCTGTCAGTCGAGGCACTTTGACTTTTCAAAAATTTAAATGTCAGAGTTGATTAATTACAACCCTGATTTAATACAGCGAAAACTAGGTGTACGCAAAAGTTTTCAAAGCAAGTGTACAGCGACGCCTATAATTGGCCTAACGGCTGTTAGCTGAGTACAAAATAAATAAATAAACATATTCTCAAGAAAAAAAGAAAATAAAAGAGTATAAGTGAAATAGTTATTTAAGCATCAAGGGAAGTAAATAGCTTTTACCAGTCGAGAACAAGTTTGCCAGCCCGAGCGAGCGAGGGCTGGCAAAGTTCGAGACTGGTTGTAGATAGTTACTTCCCGAGCATGCTTATAATATTTTTTCTCCATGTCCATTTAGTAAGTTGCACTTATTTTGACATATTCATTGCAGGTAATTTGCTTTTACTGTTTGTTTACTGGTTGTCATGACATTAGGGAAGTAAGTACGTACTCTCCAAGGGAAGTAAGTGAATTGTGTGTTATTATAGTAATTTTAGTTTTGTAAGTGATCTGAACGGGTTTGAACTTAACTGATCCTAACCTATTTGAAATGTAACAACTTGTTAAGATAAGTAGGGTTAGGGTATAACCGTAAATTTAAAAAAATATATCTATAATAATGAAACAAACACAAATTTTTAAACATGTTTATACTGTAATATTTTATTGAACAAAGAGAGAAACAAATTATAGTTTAGCTACTTGCTACTTATTTGCATTAATAATAAATATGCAGTTTGAACAGTTATTTTAGTTATTTATATTGACAACAGGAACAGTATTTCCATTACACATATCACTGGAATTATTAACACTAGTAACAGAAATTTCTTTATACAATAATTCGCCGTTGTTAATGCAATCGCTTACTGAGTTAACATGATCACTGTCGCTAAGTTTTTCAAAATTAGAAGCAATAGCTGTTGACGAAGATGAAGTACTGCTTACAATTTTCTTTGCGACTTCAAGCTTATTTTGAATAGACTCTGTAACATAGCATTCCGCTGTTGTTGAGGACTTCCACCCTCCGTGTCGCTTCAGGTTAAGAATATCTGCACCTGCATTTGCCAAGAGTGTTGCAGATGTTCTTCGAAAAGTATGCCCCGTGTACGATTCTGGACTTGGAAGATCCAGGAACTTTGTTATAACTGAAGGAATATGGGAAAACGTGTTCTTCTCCAATGGCTGATTAATACATTTCCCCTTTGCATATTTAAAAAAAAAGTGAGTTTGGCTTTGTTCACTACGGTAAAAGATCTGGGCATTTTATTTTTCGTATTTCGAATTTTGACAAGGATAAAACCTGATTCTTCTTTAATATCGTTTACTTCCAAATTAATAAGTTCGTCTGTACGAGTCGCGCCTGCTACTCCTATTACCATTCTTCTTCTTCTTTCAGATTTTAGATTTCCAATATTGGACGTAGTCCTCCCCTTTTTCTTTCCATTTGTCTCTTTCCTTTGCTAGTCTTCTCCATTTTCTTCCTGCTGTCATTCTTATTTCATCTTCCCAGCGTTTGGGCGGCCTACCTACACTCCTTTTTCCTACTCTGGGCTGCCAGTGAAGTACTCTGTCCACCTGTCATCAGCTCACACTATATGTCCTGTCCAGCTCCACTTCAGTTCTGCACTCTTCTCTGTTATGTCTTTAACCTTTGTTTTTTTCCTTATCCACTCATTTCTTTTTCGGTCTCTTAATGTTATCCCTACCATTCTCTGTTCCATTGCTCTTTGTGTTGTTGCCATTTTTTCACGATCCTGTTGGTTAAGGTCATAGTCTCAATGCCATATGTCAGAACGGGTAAAATACACCTGTCGAATATCTTACTTTTTAAGTACAGTGGAAAGGTTTTTGATTTTAAAACAAAGGATAGTTTGCTGAAGGCTGCCCAGCCCAAGGCTACTCTTCTGTTAAGTTCCGCCTCTTGGTTTTCCTTCCCCATCCTTATATTGTGTCCCAGATATACATATGAATCTACTTGATCTATTAGTTCACCCTCTATTACTATATGAGTTTGTTGTTCAAAATTTGTCATTATTTTCATCTTTTTTCGATTCATATTGAGACCCACTTTTTTGGATTTTTCGTGCAGTTGTTCCATCATAAGTTGTAATTCATGATCCGTTTTTGCGAATATGACTATATCATCAGCATATCTTAAATGAGTGAGGTCCTTTCCATCTACATTTATGCCCATCCCAGACCAATCGAGCTTTTTGAATACATTTTCTAAGATTATAGTAAATAATTTTGGAGATAAAGTGTCCCCTTGTCTGACCCCTCTTTCTATTTTAAAGGCTTCTGAGGGTTCTTTGAGTTTTACTACACTTGTTGCCCGTTTATATACATTTTTTATTATGGTGGAATAACGGGTGTCAATGTGTGCGTCATCTAGGGCCTGTAAAATTTCTAACATGTCGACTGTATCAAATGCTTTTTCGTAATCGATAAAGGCTATCGCCAAAGGCAGGTTATATTCCTTGCAGATGATCGATAGTTCCAAAGCTTTTCCTAAACCCAGCCTGTTCTATAGGCTGATAAGCGTCTAATTTCCACTCGAGCCTGTTCGCTATAATTTTGTCAAACAGTTTATATACAGTGTGTCCCCGGATAGGTGAAACGACTCTTGTGAACGGTAAAAAATTTTCGATTTAAATTTTAATTTTTTGGGGTTCAGCCCTGCTTGGTTAAAGGCGAATTGCTAACATAATTTCGGTTTTGAAAAATCAAGTGTCTTGGAAATTTTCAAAAAACCTATTTTTCTGTAGAGTAAAGTGAGAAATACGACAGAAAGTTATTGATAAAAGTTGTTTAGAACCAACATCTAGGCCCCTATATCAAATTTCAAAATCCTCGGCCAACTTTGATTTTTCACATTTTCTTTCAAGGTTATTTCCCAAATCAAAGAATTTTACTTTTAGCAAAATTTTTTATTGGAAAAACAAATACTTTTAACAAAGTGGTTTATTTCATAATAAAAAAACTTTGTTAAAAATAAAATTCTTTGATTTGGGAAATAAACTTGAAAGAAAATGTGAGAAACCAAAGTTGGCCCAGGATTTTGAAATTTGGTATAGGGGCCTAGATGTTTATTCTAAACAACTTTTCTTAATAACTTTTTGTCGTATTTGTCACATAAAGGGCACTTTACCTTATAGAAAAATGGGTTTTTTGAAAATTTCCAAGGCATACTTGATTTTTCAAAACTGAAATTATGTTAGAAATTCGCCTTTAACCAAGCAGGGCTGCACCCCAAAAAATGAAAATTTAAATCGAAAATTATTTACCTTTCACAAGAGTCGTTTCACCTATCCGGGGACACACTATACAGGGTGATTCAAATTCGAGGCTAACCATGGGGATTTCGAAAACGGTAAGAGTTAGAGAGGTGGTTTAAATTTGGCAAAGTTGCGCAATTTAATGCTCAACAATATGCTGCCCAGAAAGCAAAAAAAATTTATTTCGTTTTTAAGATTTTTGAAAAAAAACAAACTTTGTCATATTCGTTTTTATTTTTTCCTGATCTTATTTACGAAGATATTTAAAAATTAACAATACATTCTTAAGGCAACTTTTACTGGTCTACAAGATGGCGGTAACGGATTTTTAATACGACGTTTCGTCATTTGCCAACCATCATCAACTTTGTTTTTTTTTACGGCCGCAATCTTATATTTTCAGACCACTGAATAGAGTTTCTTTTGGGGATTTCAAAAATGTATAACTTACCAACCTTATATCAAATAATTATGCTAATATTCACAAAAAGCGGAAATTATTCTTAAAACACGTACTTTTGAGTTTTAAGTACCCTAAATTTGAAAACAAGCAACAAGGAATAATAATTAAAGGAAAAAAACTTAACAATAAATCAAGATTATAATAAGTGTTCAAAAAGAAAACCATTTTGCTGCACCCACATATTAGCTTTTTTGATAACACTACGTATTGCTCGTTGAATAGATACTTCTTCAGAGAATATTTTGACAGGTAGCTAGCTATAAATCTGTTGCGAAGTTCTCCGACGTTGCTTATAAATGGTATTTTTCAATAATCCCCATAAAAAAAAGTCTTTAACGGAGTAAGGTCCGGACTACGCGCGGGCCATTCGATAACCCCTCTGTTACCTATCCATGCATTCGGAAAAATTTCATTTAAATAATTACGAACTAAAACATTGTTATGTGGTGGGGCACTATCTTGCTGCCACCAAAGTTGTCTTAATTCGTTAAGTGCAATTTCATCCAAAAACCCCAGCATTGGTCCTCTTAAGAACTTCTTCTTCTTCTTCATCTTTCTCTTGTACCCTAAGGTGTCGGGTCCTCTATTCACTTCTGGAATTCTTTCCTGTCCCTGGCGATTTGTCTGACCTCTGCTATACTCTTTCCTCTCTTCTCCGCTTCCCTCTTGATTGTGTCCATCCATGTATGCCTTGGTCTACCTTGTCCTCTTTTCCTTTCTCTTCTTACCTCCAACACTTTCCTTGGTGTCCTCTCCTCTCCCATTCGTACTACATGCCCGTACCATTTCAACTGTCTCTTCTTTATAGTTTTTACCAGCGGTTCTAGGTCTAGTTCTTCTCTTGTTGTTGTATTTCTGACTAGGTCTCTTTTTGTTCTTCCCACTACCCAGCGTAGCTATTTCATTTCTGCCGCCGTCATTCTGCTTTTGGTTTTATCCTGTAGTGGTCGGGTTTATGTTCCTTAAGAACTGTAGGTAGTTATTTGCATTCAGAGTATCCTCATAAATGAAAGGGCCCAGTATTCTATCTTTAGTTAATCCGATCCAGACTTTAAACGCAAAACGAGTTTGATGCCGGACTTGCCTGTTCTCTCTAGGATTTTCAGTTGCCCATACGTGTTCATTATTGCGATTAAAAACGCCTAACTTGGAGAAGCGATATTCGTCAGTCCAAATTATTTTTTCAACAAAATTCTTATCGCGATTTGTTTGATCAAGTAACCAATTTCAGTAATTAAGCCGCCTCTGGCTATCACCGGGAAGTAAATCTTCACTTGTATGTATTCTATAGGGTTTAAAATTTTTCAGTGTTCTCCGAACTGTTGTTTGCGGAATATTCAAATTAACAGATATTTCTCTAGTAGAAATGGATGGGTTTTCGTTCACCTGAAATGAAGTAATGAATTGATTTATGGCAAAAACATAAAAAAGGACTTACTGCCTCAGAATTGCCTCCCGATTTGCTAAAGGGATCCTATTCCCATATTTGGATCTCGGTGCATTAAATTGTCCATATTCTGACAAATTTCAGTGAAGTCTTAAGAAATAACTTTCGTTTGGTTGATTCCTTTCAGGGTACATTTCAAAATAGGCATTTGCTGAATCTCTTGAGTTTCTGCCTTGTGCGTAATATATTTGCAAAATATCGCGCTTTTCGTCGTATGAAAAAGGCATTTTTAATACGACTAAGTACCTAACTATTCTAATCACACCCTACACCCTTCACAACAAAACACAATTAAAATGACAGTAGCAGCCATATTAAATAAAATAAAGAACAATAATTTGATTCAAAGGTATCTTAATAATAAAAACAATACCTACCCTTCTACGGTGCAGTGGTATCTAGATCGTTTTTGTTTGATTCAATAATAATTTTCGTTTTTTGTGAATATTAGCCTAATTATTTAATATTAGGTAGGTAAGTTATACATTTTTGAAATCCCCAAAACAAACTCTATTCAATGGTCTAAAAATATAAGATAACGGCCATAAGAAAAAACAAAGTTGATGATGGTTGGCAGAAGACGAAACGTTGTATTAAAAATCCGTTACCAGCATCTTGTAGGCCAGTAAAAGTTGCCTTAAGAATGTATTGTTAATTTTTGAATATCTTCGTAAATAAGATCAGGAAAAAATAAAATCGAATATGACAAATTTTGAATTTTTTCAAAAATCTCGAAAACGAAATAAAAGTTTCTTGGTTTCTCGGCAGCATATTGTTGAGCACTAAATTGCGCAACTTTGCCAAATTTAAACCACCCCTCTAACTCGAAATCCCCATGGTTAGCCTCGAATTTGAATCAGCCTGTATATGAGAGAGGAGACTTATTGGCCGGTAATTTGCGATGTTGGTTTTCTCGCTTTTTCTATGTCGCAATATTACTATGGCTTCATTCCAATCTTCAGGTATCTCTCCTTCTGATAAGCATTTGATAAATAAAATTTTTAAGGTTTGTAATAGCTGTTGTCCTCGGTTTTTTATGTGTTCGTTGGTTATGTAGTCTTTTCCTGGTACCTTCCTATTTTTCGAATGTTTTAGTGCGTTTATTATTTCGTTTGTTGTTATTTCCGGCATTTCTTCCGACCCTACGTTTGTGATTTTTCCTCTTCTCTGCCCATTTTCATTTATCTGTTGTGTGTTTTTTTTATACAAGTTAGTATAAAATTCTTTAGCTACCTCTAAGATCTCTTGTTCGTTGGTAGTATCGGTTCCATCTTGTTTTCTTAATTTAAGTATATGCTTTTTGCCTATTGATAGGTTATTTTTTAGGATCTTCATATTGCCGTTTTCTTCAATAATTGTTCTCGCTAGATTTTCGTTATACTTTTTTATGTCCTCTTTTATATTTATTTTGAGTGATTAGTTCAGCTCGGAGTACTCGGTTGTGTCCCACTTCTGCTCTTGTCTCCATTTCCTTCTAATATTCATGAGTCAGGAGCTTTATTCAAAAAACGATTAATTTCCAGTCTAGTAAATACGTTTGATTTTCTAGGTTGATAACCATCATTTTTTCGTTTTAAAAATGCCAATATCTTTGGATATTTAGAAATATCCTTATTGTCGTAAATAAATATTGTGCTTTTCAGCATTGAATACTCACACCATAAGCTCGATGAAGATTTCTAAAAAAATACGCCAAAAACACGTTTTCTTCCATTGAATAGATGCTTTTCTCCACGCACCATTTTTTAAAGAACTTGTAGGCATCTTCATAACGGATTTTCCATTTGCTGGTAGTAATTCCAAACACGCAATATTTGCCGCTTCATCTACGCTAAATTCTGTATTGTCCTTATCGCCTATTTGCATTTTATCTTTTAAAAACCAACAAGAAATGCAAGAAAAAGTGATTGTTTATAGATATTGACAGAAACAACTGAAAAACTATTGCTACTAGGCAACTCAACACCAGGTGACTATTTGCTTTGTTTGTAATAGATTAATTTTCTATTATTTAACGTGAAATTATCAAGGGAAAATTAGTCAAATTTTAGTTGGGCATGGAGAAAAATATTATAAGCATGATCGGGAAGTAACTATCTACAACCAGTCTCGAACTTTGCCAGCCCTCGCTCGCTCGGGCTGGCAAACTCGTTCTCGATTGGTAAAAGCTACTTACTTCCTTTGATGCTTAAAAACTATTCTCCATGCTCAACAAAAATTTTAATAATTTTCCCTTAATAATTCCACGTTAATTGATAGAAAATTAATCTATTACAAACAAAGCAAATAGTCACCTAGTGTTGAGTTGCTTAGTAGCAATTGTTTTTCAGTTGTTGCTGTCAATATAAACAATCACTTGTACTTGCGTTTCTTTTCACTTACTTTCTTTGGGGAGTAGGTTTTACCTTACTTCCTTAATGTCATGACAACCAGTAAACAAACAGTAAAATCACCTTACCTGCAATGGATATGTTAAAGTAAGTGTAACTTACTGGATTGGCATGGAGAAAAATACATTTCTTTAATGACGAACGAATTATTGCACGTTGTGCCATTTTAAAAAGTCAACAATTTATTATTATGCTAAAATGTGTGAACGTGCTCGCTTAACTAAACTACTAAATTTTAGCTACTTGCTTTAGCTACTATACATGTGTAAAGCCGCCTTTAACTAAAACTAACTCGAAGTTCACTTAAGGCACTCTGGAAGTTGAAGTTACTTGAATTTACGTTAAAAACAAATTTACAATAAAAACAAGTAAACAATTGAACCACACTGAACTTAGGTGATGCAAAAGTAAGGTTAAATCTGGTGCTCTTAGCAATAAATTTGAATATAGGAAATTTCCAAAATAGACCCCGAAAAAGAGCTCATATTGCTACCTAGTGAATAGTAAAAAAAAACTGGATGTCTCTGGTTAAATATCTTATTCAATTTTTTAAAAAACAATCTAGGTTTCAATAACCAGCAAAAATAAAAGTACCTAACTAAAATTATTATGTTGCCAACTCTACAAAAATTGAGTTTGAAATGAGTTTTATGAACAGATAATAGCGTTACTCATGTGTTTTTTCTAGATTTTATTTAGCCAAACATAGTGGAAGGCAGCTGACGCTGCAACCGCAGCTCGGCAACGCAGATCTCAACGCTGTGTTCTACGGGCCCAAGCGAGACGACAGCGAGAAAGAAGGTGCATGCTCCTCCTCGACAAGCGTAGTTTCGTCGCGCAGCGGGCCCCGCAAGCACATCATCGCCGTGTCCACATACCAAATGGTCGTCCTCATGCTTTTCAACAACCACGACAAGCTCACGTACGAAGAAATCCAGAACGAGACCGACATACCCGAACGAGACTTAATCAGGGCGTTGCAGTCGCTAGCGATGGGCAAGACCGCCCAGAGAATCCTAATTAAGAATCCCAAAACGAAAGAGATAGAAACTACACACGAATTCTTCGTGAATGACTCATTTACATCCAAGCTGCATAGGGTTAAAATCCAAACCGTGGCCGCTAAGGGTGAGAGCGAGCCGGAGAGACGCGAGACTAGGAACAAAGTTGATGAGGATAGGAAGCACGAGATCGAAGCTGCGATAGTGCGTATAATGAAGTCCCGGAAACGTATGGCGCACAACATCCTGGTGGCCGAGGTGACTGAGCAGCTGAAGAGTAGATTTTTGCCCTCGCCAGTGATCATCAAGAAGAGGATAGAGGGTTTGATCGAGAGAGAATACCTGGCGCGTACACCCGAAGACCGTAAAGTGTATAACTATGTTGCTTGAACATTTTAATGATTATGTAAGTGGACTTTGCCTAATTTTGGGTCGGATTTGATTAAGACTGCTTCTTTGGATACTCATCTCGCGCAGCAAGTCTCTGCAGCGGTTGTGTACACTCAGTTCTGACCCTAAATATAGCTAATTATCTAGAGCATATATAATAATTATTAAATTATTCCAATTAAAGTCCATATAAATTTTAAAATTGTTTGTAATTTTTTATAATTTTCCTCCACTTGTGAAGTGTTGCGCCCAGAGTGGGAATTTGAGTGCAAACGGGGGATTCGCAGTGGCAGCTGGTGTTGCTGAGAATGAGTCGTTGCTCAACACGACTGGCTGCCTGAACGACAAAGCCACCTCACTGTTGATGCTTCTTTAAACTATATTTCCTCATGTACCTACCTACTGTGTTAACGAATGATTTGTAATCGGCAGTCTTTAATTGCACCGCACGGTGTCCTCGCTGTTTAAAGCAAACCTGTTTTATTGTACATATTCTGATACAATTAGAAATTTTTTGAAAACTTGATCAAACTCTCAGTCAGGTATGATATGAGATAATTGTCGATTGATTTTTGAAGTGGAAATAAAGTATGTTTTTGATATACAATTATTGCATTGTGTTATTGTTGCTATAACCTGCGTGGTTTAGGTCACAGATGTTTGATGTAGCAGTGAACGAACGTCTTGCCTTGTAGAAAAGAAAACAAAAGGTAAGTTTTGAACAATTGTTTTCAGTTCATACTTTTTACTTCCTTTTACTACTATAAAGGAAGTATTGGATTCACCCCAAAAATTCGAAATTGAGTTTTCAACAGATCTTCACGTTTTAGAGTCCCCTGATCCCAAAAAACATATTTTTTTTCATTGGTCTGTCTGTCTGTCTGTCTGTCTGTGTGTCTGTGTGTCTGTGTGTCTGTCTGTGAACAGAATATCTCAAAAACGAAAAGAGGTATGGCATTGAAACTTCATATATAAGTTTTGTGTACTATGTAGATGAGACAGCAAGCTTTTGAAGAAAATCGCATAACCGGAAGTAGGTGTTTACTCTTGTGATTTTTCAGTTTTTTTCGATTTTTTCAAAAACGGCTCTAACGATTTTTTTTAAACTTTACATTTTTCTTACATTTTTAATGTGTATTGATGTGAGATAGGTGATTTTCCAGTTGAATACTTCTAAAGTGGGTTTCTTTTGTTTTTTTTTCTATTTTTTTTATTAACTCCTATTTTAAATAAAACACCCGGTATATTATTACATTTTTGAATTCACCTTAA
The DNA here is from genome assembly GCA_940337035.1 of Agriotes lineatus. Lineage (NCBI taxonomy): Eukaryota > Metazoa > Arthropoda > Insecta > Coleoptera > Elateridae > Agriotes > Agriotes lineatus. The sequence goes on along the minus strand of CALNHX010000752.1, from coordinate 67,534 downwards.
AATTCTAGAGAAAATTTGTCTCTTGAACTAACACTCGATTTTGTACCGTTTTTGTAGAATTTGTAATTTTTTAAAATTTTTAACAAATGGTTAAAAATTAAAAATAAAATTTTTGACTAATTATAAGATCACTGTAAAAGGAAGTTGTGTGAGTGTATCACACCAGATTTTTTCTAATCAATCGGATTGGTTTATACAAAATCAATAGTGAAAAAAGTGGACGTGACTACCTCCCTGGACTTTCCCATACTGGAAACTGTTCATATCGTCTTTATTCAACAGTCTTTACAACATATCAAAAATTTCAACTCGATGACTCACGTCTTCACCGTGATAAGCGTTTACACTTTCACGTAAATTGCGGGTAAATATAAAAGAATGTGTAGTTCAAAACGTGACCACCGAGCTTCTGTTGATGGCGCCAAGTGGACAAGCCGCTATGCTAGTTTATGTATTATTTTCCTCAAAACGGCTGTAGCACCGAGGTGAAATTTTCTAAGTACCTGGAAATTATATTTTCTAGGGCATACAAAATCGATTTTTTTATTTTCGCGGAAAAAGATTCTTTGACGCAAAAATATAACAACCGTTAGAATAAAAAAATTATTTTTCAAAAATAGAGGGGGGAGGGGGCCGGTGCGCTTACATATATCCACGAGTGTAATATTTTTTTGCATATTCATATGCTCCATTATGCACTGAGCAATTCAGTGAAAACCCCAGCTACCTATCTTGTTTTGTTTATTAATTAAAGGGGTTTAAATTTTCAAACTTCAAAGCTTCGTAGAGGGCGCCACAGATAATTCATGAGATTCTTTAAAAAACAGATCGATAGCCCTTTTCGGGGTCTATCAGTGTATGAAGTTTAAACAAATTCCTGTGGGCAGTTTTTGAGAAATGATTTTTAGAAAATTTCCAAAATTTTGAAAATTTGTAATTTAGGCCCCTTAATATTTTTCAAAACACTTTTTATATCACCTCATGTTAGCCTTCATATACTATTCAGAAAAAAAAAAATCAATTGAATCGATTCATCCGTTTTTGAGTAATAGGGCGTTAAACTCAAAATTTTCAAAAAATCATAGCGCCCTTCATTTTAAACCTAGCGAGTTCGGCAAAAAACTAACAGATTTGTCTTATGACCCTCTATCGTTATCCGCGATAAAATTTTCAAAATTTTAATCACGAAAACAGTGATACCAAAAAAACATGCGTAACTTCCGCTTCCGGTTTCGGATTTTTTTGAAAAGCTTATTTTGTCGATGAATTTTCGATACACCCCCGCATTCCAAAGCGCATCAAAATCGGAGTACTTTCGGCTGTAGGAGCGTCACACACCCACACACAGACAGACATTTTTTAAAAACCACTTTTTTGGGTTCCTAGAGGCCCAAAACGGATATTTCTGTGAAAATCTCGATTTCCAAAATTTTCATGATTCCAAGACTTCCCTATACCTATGGGTATGGGAAAGTAATTACACTCACTCGTCCTGTTGTTGCTTGTTGGTATTCCCAGAAGCTTTCCCCACGACATCCTAGTTTTCCTGCTGTCTGCCTCAGTTTATTTCCTCAAAATGCGTTTCTGATCTACTTCTGTTTCTTTGTTTTAACGTCGATAGCTGGTTGCATAGCCGCATGCTCCAAGGACTGATCAAACAGTCTCGAGAGTTGAGCAACGCTCGCAGGGGTCGGCACTCAGACGGTTGTCCGAGTCCTACCGATAGTGGTAGTAAAATCGGAGTCAACCGTGCCTCTGAGAGCACGTTAAGCTGTCGGTCCCGGTTGTCATTTTGATGACAGTCGTTAGGTAACGTCAGAGGCGCTCGCACAACCTGAAAAGTCTGACACCAGGCTTTCTACCACACGCCATACGATCAATATCGGTATGAACTTTTCGTTCTCCACTGCTTTCCATTAAATTTTTTATTATTGTTTTGTTTCTAGGTAAATTATTTACACTTTGGCAACTGTCTTTATTTGTAATGTTAGAAATTTAATTGATTTACCATTCTCTATTACAGGATATATCAAAGGATATGTATTATTATGAATTGAGTTAAAGAACTATCGTGTGTTCCAAAAAAAAAACTCATTTACAGTAGGCCTTGCAAAGAAAGATAGAAAATCTAGTCATGTCTTAACTTAACTCTGTAGGTGAATGTCAGATTGCATTTTGTGTATGAAAACATTTGTCACTGTGACAGGCAAAAGTTTACACTTCATTAAGTTTAATTGTATCAAGCAGAAAGGAAAATAAGGTGGCATTTACACGTTAACAACGAGTGTAATAATCATAACGGTCAATAAAAGTTGTTTTCAAGTGTTCTGTATATTTTTAGGAAAATAATTCAAGGTCACGCTGTAAATTAGTTCTTTCTGACTTAGTAGTTCATTTGTATTAATGGGTATATCTCAAATTACGGCAAACTTCAATTTGATCATAGCTTGCTGTGAATGAGTTTTTTTTTTTGGAACACACGATACATATGTGTTACGCATTTATATTGTGTAATAATCATGATTGAATAGCGATGAACTGCTGAACCATATAATAAGAAACTCATTCTTGATCATGCGCTTTTTTTGGTAATAGGTAAATTCTTTGCAGGAGGGTAATTTACATCTTTTTCTGTTGTTTAACTATTGTGATCAATGTTGTATAACATTTTATGGTGCTCATTGGGAGCATAGAAAAGTGAAAAACTGTACACATTTTGTGGGATATTTTAATATTGTGATACGGAGTAGTCGATTATGTGTAACTTTATAACTCAGATATTTTTGCCTAGTTTTCTTAGTCATTTTCCTATTTTCTATACATTTTTTTTCAAAAAAACTAGTATTTCTACTAAAACATCAAAAACAACCTTGAATTAGACTTTTTACCCTGATTTTTAACCCTTTTTTTCCAACTCAGATTTTCCTAAAAACATCAATTTTTTAGAAAAATGAGTCGATTTTCAAGTTTTAGTCGTTGAAGTTTGTTGAGTTTGAAAAACAGAAAAATATTTAAATAAACTAGTTTTATTTCAAATTTCTTTTCTTAATTTCTTTTAATTAACAAATTGTTCATAACCCATCCTACTATCCTAGTATCTAACTTCATAACAATTAAAATCCATTTACATCTAACTATTTCAAATCACTATGGAAATAAAATTATTTAACCTTTCCAACAAACAACAACCTTTATAATAATCTACAAATCTCTATTTACAAATTGCAAACAATTAAATTCTGCTAAACTTCATTTGAACCATCACATTCTTTTACCATTCTAGTGTTCTATCAAAATTATCATTAATTATTTAAATATTCCAATCTTTAATATTATTTTACTTTTTTAAGGATTCCTTATAATTCTATCAAATACGTTTTATTGTTAAATTCTTAAGATTCGTTTATATAAATTTCCTGAATGTTATCTTCTGCTTAACTTGCTTCCTTATTAATCATTTTAACACCTCTTGTTATTCATTCTTAATGTCATACTTTCGAAATGTAAATTCTTCTCCAATTATCCTTTTCGTCAACAATTACCTACTTTGGGTATTTATTAAATTCATTATTATTTCATTACTATTTATTATACCTTCAATCCATTTTTAAATTGTCTCTGGCTCTTTTTAGCTCATCAACAATTCTTTATCTTGGCAGTCCACTTTAGGTACTGAAACCAATTTTAATTACACCTTATTGTTGAATTATTATTCATTTCTCATTACAAAATTCACATTTAAAAATAATCAATATAAAATTCTAACATCTCGTTTATATTTTCTGTCACTTTTAACATTCAACATTCTGCTTGTAGTATACATTTTCTTTTTATTTACTGATAACAAATCTTCATTTATTTTCATTCCGTTTATCTGTAAAACGTATAAATATTTCATATTATTTCATCCTTCATTATTAATGCTATTGTGCTATTATTAATTAAGCAAAATATTTCCAATTATTTTAAGTTGACTTTTATAAATTGTTAAATATGTGATGTTTCATATTTATTTAACTTATTATCTAACTGTATTATGAACAAACAAACATTAATAATTACTATTTAACATATTTACACGTCCGAGTTTGTTTTCGTTATCTTAAAACTCTTTTGAAGTCATCTTCGTCTCTTTAACATCCTTGGCTTCTTTAGCTGCTTGTTTTAATTTTCTTAGCTCAACTTCAAATCTCAGTACTTCATTTTGTCTCAGCCTTTCTTTTAACTTCTTTAGTTCCTCCTTTAATCTTGATTTCACTGTTTCCGTCTTTGTCTTTTCCTTATTTTTATTGACATTAACTATATAACCTCCTCTAATTCTTCTTACTTTATAAAATCTTTCATTTCTTCTTAAATATCTGCTATATTTATTCCTCATAATATTACTCAATTTCCTTAAATTTCCATCTTTTATTAAAATGACATTACTTTCATTCTTTAGCATTGCTTCCTGCATTTTCATTTTTATTTCTTCTGTATTTCCCTCTATTAAATCAATTCTTCCATCGATACACTCTTTCTGTGTTCTTATACATTCTTCTATTGTTAATTTTATCCCCTCTAATTTTCCTTCAAGTTCTTCCTTGTTATTATTTAACTTTTCTCCTACTTTTTGGTTCAAAATTTCTTCCATTTGTTTAATTTCTTCCTGCCTTTCTGCTCTCACATCATCCTTAATTTCATTCTTATATTTATTCAATATAATATTAATTTTATTTATTTCTAATTGTAGTTCCTGTTTATCTTCAAGTAGCACCTTATTAAATTCTTTAAAGTCCCTCATTGATTCTTCCATCTTATCAGCTTGTGCTTTTTGTTCTTGCAACTTCTCTACAGTACTCTTAATTGCTGCTTGTAACCTACCTTCCCTTTCCTCAGCATCCTTCTTACTTTCCTTTGCCTTTTCCTTTATTGACTGTTGTAATTCCTTTTTCAACTCTTCAGTAGTTTTCTTACTTTCCTCTGCAGTTCTTTCAATTGCTGCTTGCAACCTACCTTCTCTTTCCTCAGCATCCTTCTTTGACTCTGCTGCATCTTTCTTACTTTCCTCAGCTTTTTGTACCATAAATGCCATTAATTTGTTCAAACTGTCCCTTTGTTATTGTTTGTTCTTCTTGAACGCTTACCTGATCACCTTGTATTATTTCCTCCACTTCAACTTCAGCACCACTCTCTACCACTTCCATTTCTTCTTGTCCTTCGTCTTTTTCCTCTTCAGTCTTCTTGCTTTTTCTTGTAACCCTTTTGTCTGCCATATTTTAGTTGAAATTTGCAAATTTATTTATTTTAATTAAAAACCTTTATATTCAATTATAAATCTGTGTGTTCTATTCAAAAATTGAACCTTTCTACAATGCATTATTTATTCTTATTGATTGTCCTATTCTGTTACTTTATTACTCTCAAAAGAACTCAATTATGATACGTTTTTAAATTATGATTGCTTTTTTACAATCCTGTTTCTTAATTCGCAATTATTAATAACAAATTAACCATAAACTTGGTTTATCAGTTACAGTCAAACCCAAAATTGCAGAATCACAATTACAATTTGCCACACGTCGGCGCCATAAATATGAAATAGCTCCACAGTTGAGCTAACCTTTAATTAATGCAATGGCTCAATGCTTAATATGCTTATTTTATTTAGTATTTGCCCTATTATTTCTGTTCAAATCAATTTTACTTTTAACTAAATATTAATATTGAGACACTCGGGGTCGGGTTCGCCAATCTAGTTATTTATTACTTGAAATTCAACTCTTAATTGTGCTTTTATGAATGCTAAATGACATTAACTATCAGCTTGACTTTCAAATTCAATTTTAACCAAGAATTGACAACTATCCTTTACAATGACACTTCAATTAATCAATTCACCAAAGTAAGTACTGTATTCTGTTTATTTCACTCTTTCTTTTTATTGTTTGTTATTCAACCTGCTTTTATATTAATTAACTAAAACAAACCTGACCACTTCTCAAGTTGTCACTGCAATTATCCAAATATGACAGTTCCCAATGTCCACAGCTCCAAATGCTCACAGTCAGCAACTATGGCAGCTTACTCCTCCAATAGCCAAAACTACATCGCTCTGTCACCCCTCAAACCACATCTAACCTGTCAAAACTCCAACTGTCCGTAGAATCTGATCCTGCTCCTTTCATTAATATTACTGCCACGCTAATAGACTTCTGGTAAGTTTCAGTATTGTAGATGATTCCAAACTAATCCTCTTTATTCTTCAGCTAGTACTTTGGATCCAGCACTACCCACAGAAACTGTCCAAATCAAGTAAATACTCCCATCAACTTCCCTCTAAACGATCGGTCCGTCTTCCATACAACAACCAATGTCACCAATGAATGTTAATTATATCTTACCTGAACCATGAAATTCAAATCCCTCCAATTCTTATTGTTTTTTTGTATTTTATTAAATGTATTGCACAATCTCTTCAGCGATTGTAATGTCTTATTATTTCAATGTTATATTTTCATATTTTACCAAACAATTATACAAAATGAGCCATAATTTCCAAGTTTTTATTAGTAAAAAGTTTTTTCAAATTTCTATGTAAATTTTTCTATGAGTTGTTATTCTGACTGCCAAACAAAAAAAAACTTATCTTTGATGGTTACTATTATTACTGCCCTCTTAAATTATAAAATGTCCTGTTACATGTTACAATCCCTTATTATTAAAGCAAGCATAATTGTCAATATAACCTTGGTTTACACTTTTTATCATGGTGGACCTCAACCATCAAAATTAAATATTCAATTTCTATTTTATTGTCACATCTACATTAATAATTGTCTCAATTTTAATATTTCTCAATTATTTTAAAATTAATACCCATCTTATTTAAAACCCCTCAACATTTGGTTGTTTTGATCTTCCAAATTTATCATTATGTATTTTTATTTAACCACTATAACAAATATAGTAGTTGTATCATAACAATGTATACTCTGTAGTTGAATCACAAAGAATTACAAATATGAATATCATAGATGAAAAGATTTATTTGGAAATGAAGTAGAGTTCGCCTTTGCTTCACGAAGCATTGCTGAGTTTTTAATTTACCTTTCAGAGTTAACATACGGTCTGTGAGTCCGACCTTCCATATTTTATCCGAAAACTTTTGAAAACGTTTACTCAAAGCGCTGACCCGTTCAGTACCTTCAAGTTAGGTGTATGGCGTGCAGTGTACTAGGTTATATCTGAAATAGGACTTTCCGTGCTTACGTCATTAACATATTCGGTCTCGTACACCGTACGTTATCCTTAGTGTTAAAAAATGTTAACGGTAATTTCAAGGTGTGTTGTCTGTTTTTGTTCAGTTTATATGAAAACAATTTGTTTAGGTCAATAGTCAGTATGAATTATGAACTGGAGCAAGTAGAACGACTACATGATGAAATTGGTTCTGATTTGGAAATAGAGTATGATGACGAAGTAGAAGACGATTAGTGTGATGCAGATATAATTGAAGAACAACTAGAAGATACAGATTCTGAACAAGAGTTAGACATGGTAAATGATTCTACAACAAATATTGATGCGAACAAACCCATAAGAAGTTTCATGGAACCTACTTTTACTGACAAGCATGGCAAAATGAAATGGAAAAAACATCCCCCTGTTCGAAACGTCAGAAACTTTAGTTCATTATGTTTCGCTTATTTCTTAGTCTGTATGAGAAACACTTCTTTTTTTGTTCTTAGACACCCTACTTTTACAAAATGTATGTATCAAATATATTTTATTAAACATTTTCAAGTATTTGAATGACATTCTTTCAATGGCTGTTATTTTTTTCGTTGTTAACTTCTAATTATTATAACGTATACAAATAAAGGGTACTAATGCTGTCAGGCGTTATTTTTGTACTAACTATACATGAAACAATCATATTTATTACATTCTTTCATTAAAATAAATTTACAGTAACAGCACCGGACTTTTGAAAAAGTTGGTCTCAGAGACCGACGTTAACCTTGTTACACGACAGCACGTTAACTCTTAAGGGTTAAATAAATGATTGGCATTGCCAATCCACAGTCAAAAACAATGAATGATTATAGAGTATATTTATCACCTAATCAAATAAAGAAATTCCAAAGTTGTAAAGAAAAAAGAATAACTAGACTTGTCAAAATTGGGTGATGTTTTCAATTTGCGGCTACGATTTTTGAAGGTTTGCAGTGTTGCAAGGTTAATGGTCGACTGTAATTCAGTATAATTTTGGGCATCTCAACATTAAATTTGCTACAATGTCAATAAAGCAGTTTTAAAAAATGTCATAGTTTGACTTCCATCACAATTCATGCATGCAACATATTAAAAACATATAACAGCCTAATGAGAGAACACATTGTGAATATTGAATAAATTATGTTTCGCTTAGGGTTACCAACATTGCACCGATGCTGACCCGAAGAAAAATAATTTGGTAGAGCAGAAAAATTGAAGGATAGAATTAATATGCCAGATCAAAATTAAATAGCTATTTTACATTATAAAGATATTATTTCAAATTCTCGGCTTTTGCAAATCATAAAAATGAAAGAATAACACTTTCTTTGGAAAATACAAACTTCTACAAAGTATCTTATTGATATTTAATATTTACGAGTATTGTTTAACAATCATAACATTATATAAAACCTAAACAACTCTCACCCTTCGTAAATGAGACTATTAACAGATAACTTTGTTTTCAAAATTATCCATTTTATACAACTTAATGTTTGTTTCACATTTCACATCATAAAATTTTGAAAAATCTTTCTTAGTAGTCAAACAAACTACCGGGTGACTATAAATGATTGACATTTTTTTCTTAGGTTGGCACTGTTTATGTTGGTGGCACTGTAAGTCTATGTCAAATTCAATGTTCGCAGGTTAGGTTTTGCGTCAGTTTTGACATAAAATGACGCAAAACCTAACCTGCTAACCTCGAATTTGACATACAGTGCTACCAACATAAACAGTGCCAACCTAATAAAAAAAAATTCAATCATTTATAGTCACTCGGTAAAGGAAGATCCAAATCTTAAAAAAGATCCTAGTTTAGAAGATCAATATCACTATTTTGATGGTATAAGAAAAATTTTTTTTATAAAAAATATAAAGCATTATTTTCTAAAATTATATTTTTTGTCGCTTTGTCCACTTTCTATCAACGACTTCTGATCTGGAGCTTTTAACCCTCCAGTACCCGTTCAAAATTGTAAGACATCAGTACCCGCACTGGTCTCGCAGTCCGACACCCACTGCCACCTCCATAAAAGTAATGATATATCTTATGGCATTAGTTTCTTGTTCTTGTTCGTCTTCATAATCAGATATTTCCTGTTCAGTGTCACTTTTCATTTCCCTAGTTTACAATAAATTATCTTCGTCAGACGATCGCACATCATCATAAAACGCGTTGTCGGCATCCTCCTCCGCTATTATATCTCATATCGTCTGTTCTAGTCGCGCCTGTTCTTTCTCATAAAATCTGCCATGACTATAATAATGTTTTAGTATAACAGTGTTACTAAAAATGCCGAAAATACTTCCTTCTCCTCACATTAGTCGTATATCAAAGGTAAAAATAAAAACAACTCGGGTACCCGCTTCGGTCTCTGAAACCGAAATTATAAATAACTTTTAAACCACCGCACGCACGAACTCAAAACTGCATACGGATCTTCAATGGCAATATATAGGAAGGTAGTGAAATGGGCGGTAAACTAACGCTAAAACATTAAGTAATATACTGCATCATGCGAGGCATCATGTGTTTGCTCGGTCTCACAGACCGTAAACGGGTACTGAAGGGTTAAATAGGAGTAAAATTTGTTGCCATTCACGTATCTATCAATCTTTAGTTAACCCCAAGAATTTTATTGCAAACCCGAAGCCCGAAGAATGATTACCGAATCCAAAGTCTTTGGGTCAAAATGAGAGTTGGCAACCCTAATTTGGCTTAATTTTCTTATTTTGACTTAGCGATTCACCTATCATTTATACTATCTTGAATACATCCTGTATAGGTTTTCTATTCAGGTATGTCCATGGATACCCAACACGAACTGTAGACGGGTAGGCCGCCACCGGGTTTGAAATGGTGTATACACAGCTGTCAGTTGCGTTTTTGACACTGACATAATTTATATTATTTTGATTTTGACAATTTGGTTTTTCACCTCCAAAATTTCGGGTGCACAGAAACAAGTTATGTAAATCTCGGTGGCCGTCGAAATGTGTGCAGTATACGGGCAAGATGTACTGGGTGACCGGTTCGTAAATAATGCCGCGACCACCGTTATTGACTCGCTTTTAGGCACAGTCTACAGCAATCCGAATGTAGGTTTGTTCGATTTCGGGAAAGTGGTAGTTCGGCGAGATTATGCCGCGGACGACATAGTAAAAATTGTGTCTGGAGGACCGTCGGGCCACGAACCCGCACACGCCGGATTTGTTGGAAAGGGAATGTTGACGGCTGCCGTTCAAGGTAATGCGCTCTTCGTCGATGCAGCAGTGGCGTAACTACAAGCAAAGTCTGGGGGGCACTGACATGGTGCTTAATTTGGAACTATTATTAGTTTGGGGACGTTTCTAAGCATTCGAGACCACGACAATAATAGGGGGTGATCATAAATGGTTGTGATTTTTTTCGTAGGTTGGCACTGTTTATGTTGGTGCCACTGTAAGTCTTATGTCAAATTCGAGGTTAGCAGGTTAGGTTTTTCGTCAGTTTTGACACAGACTGACGCAAAACCTAACCTGCTAACTTCGAATTTGACATAGACTAACAAAAAAAATCACAACCATTTATGATCACCCGGTACTTACGGGACGTTGTGCACACCACTACCTATTTTTCATTAACTTGGGAAAAATACCGAAAAAATTTATAAAATAATGAAACTAAAAAATTAAGTAGTAAAGTAGGGATACCTTCGATAACTAAAGTAATCAAATATAGTTCTTTCAATTATGTAATCAGTACTTCAACCTTAATATTTTTATGTTGTGATACAAACTTAAACTGTCAGCTCTTCAGGTTATAGATACAAACTGTCAAAGTCAAACCGTTATAACGTGCAAAATTGTAATAATTCATAACAATGTGTTTTTTTCAAACTAATTTTCCTCTTAGGGCCGGTTCTACAATGCAGGTATATATCTAGAATAATCTATCCGAGGTGTAATTGTCATAGTTTCCTTTGTTGCAGCAATCGTTTCCAGGGTTTTCATTCCCTGGATAACTTTATCCTTGGCGTGTAGAACTGGCCCTAAGTAATTTTATCTATTTTTATAAAAGGACATTACATAAAAATCACATTAGCATTTGTGAATCAATTTGACAATAATTAAATGTATCTATAGGACAGTATGATCGAAAACTTTTAACCTCTAGAGGGCTGTGGAATTATTTTGTGAAAAAAATTTGTTGGCAGTCGTGGTAGTAAATTTTGATTTTCAAAATTTCATGAGTGTACTGCTCAAAATGCATCCTTGTCTAGGAATGTACTCACAAAAAGTTACTAAAACAAATAGGTTAAGCGTGTGACATTTACTTACCATCTCTCATAAATGTGGTAATTAACAACTTTTAAGGATATTATATCGAGAGATCCAAAAAAAACTGTTCCTCAGCGGGGTGTGGATATTCAACGTATGAATAATAATATGTTGGTGACACTGTACGTCAATGTCAAATTCGAGGTTATCAGGTTAGGATTTGCGTCATTTTGTGTCATAACTGACGGAAAACCTAACCTGATAACCTCGAATTTGACATTGACGTACAGTGTCACCAACATATTATTCATACGTTGAATTTCCACAGCCCGCTGAGGAACAGTTTTGTTTGGATCTCTCGATACAAATACTGTGTTGGATACTATTGATGTAACGTTTACTAATAGGTACCTATTTTTATTACATTTTATTAGACTTCAGCTGAGAATTTCTTGAAAAATATCTACTTTGACACTGACAATGAGAAATATTAATTGTCATTTTTAAATTCAAATCTGCCTGTATACAGGTGTGGAAACCTTTGCAAAACAAAATAGGGAATCCCTAGTACAAAAATTATATGCACATGGCAACATCAAAAAAATTTAAATGTTTTTGTATTTACTGAATGCCCTATAAGTTTAAGGTTATGTCAGGATTGTCATTTCAACAAATTCTTGTTGAATACATAAAAATGTTAGTAACAAATACAACTACAGCTATTCAAAATAATTTGCTGCATTTTCCATACGCTGCACCACCTAGTGCTCGGCATTAAACGTCCTGTAAATGTTAAGTTTATCTGTCAACATTGTATAGGTTATATTATTAAGTAACTTTACTCATCACTGCCAACATAAATTCAATTTTAAAAAAATCCGCAGCCCTCTAGAGGTTAAAAGTTTTCGATCATACGGTACTTGAAGTTGTTTTAAAATAAGCATTGAAATCAAGGAGACCGTATTTCAAACAGTACCAAAAATAAATATCAGGATTCCAATCAAACAAAACAAAACAAAACAGTTAGTTCTATCTAGGATACCATGATGTCACTTCGAAGTATTATCTGTTCGTTAAACTAATGCAACTGTCGTTCACCCCTAAAGTTGGTACCCTCGTTGGTACCACTTTAAAATGTGTTTATTTTTGGTAACTTTATTTTTAAATTGGCACAACTTACTAAAAACTTCAAATTTTAACATTTGGTAAATAGTTAAGCGAAGTTTTCAATTGCAATTTATTTTCCTTCAGGTTTTAAGCAAATATGAGCATCAGTAATAATAATAGAAAAAGAGGGAAAAAGACGCTGTAGTAGAATAGGTACTACTTAGTTTTGTTTAATGTAAATATATTTTCACAATATTTTTGACAAGTCCAATATCCTAACCTATTACTTTTATTAGTACCCTTTTTCCGCTAGGTTTGAAATACATTCTAGAAAAGAAATTGAATTTGAGAGTACACTCAGGAAGTTTTAATGCATTTTGACATTGGCAATTGCATTAGTTTAGTGAATAGATAGTATTTGTTTTTTAACAGGGTATGGACACAAATAGCTTCGTTCTTTTCTTAATCACACAGTAAATTAATTATTGTCACGGTGGCATTACTTTTTAATTGATATATCTGTAAACGTTTCAGTGAAAAATTATTCGATGGTATTTTATTGTATTAAAAAAAAATGTGGTGTGATACACTCACACGACTTTCCTTTACACTGATTTTATAATTAGTAAAAAATTTGTTTTTAGGTTAAGTACTTATATTAAAAAACAAAAAATTTTTTTTAGAGGTATTCAACTGGAAAATCGCTTGTGTCACACCAATACACATTAAATATGAAACGTTTGAAAATCGTTAGAGCCGTTTTTGAGAAAATCGAAAAAAACTTAAATATCACAAGAGTAAACACCATACTTCCGGTTATGCGATTTTCTTCAAAATCTTGCTGTCGCATCTAGATAGTACACAAAATTTATAGGTATATGAAGTTTCAACGCCATACCTTTTCGTTTTTGAGATATTCTGTTCACACACAGACAGACACACAGACCAATGAACAAAAACATGTTTTTTCGACGACTGACATCGAAAGTAGATTTTTCTCACTGTCAAAAACGTAAATAATTCTCGTAACTATAGTAGCAATATTATTTATGCCCTCTCGATTTATCACAACAAAAATTATTTCTAAGTTTTTAGTGCGTAATTTAATGCCAGTATTGGAGGTATAATAAAAAATAGCGTAAAGTATTCGTGGATAACTGGTCTTTGTTATCCACTCATACTTTAATATACTATTTTGGGTTCAGGGGACTCTAAAACGTGAAGATCTGTTGAAAACTGAATTTTGAATTTTTGGGGTGAATCCAATACTTCCTTTATCGTAAAATGAACTAATTATTTGTTATGCGTTACATTCTAGAATCTGCACAATGGAAAAGTGCTAGATATTAGAGTAAGTATACAAATATAGGCGGAATAATTGTTATCACGTTTATTTATTCTATAATGAAGTTAAATTTCCCATGTTAAGCCAATGTATGCGGATCACGATGAAACATAATCTGTAATTTAGCAGTGTCAAGTATTTAGTTATTGTTACTAAAATTGAACAAAGAGAAAAGTATATGTCTTATTCAAAAACACTTTAGAGTGAGAGGGGACAATGATCTGTACTTGGATCTGTCCGTACCTTGTTAAAGGTCAAATTGACATCGAGGCACTCTAGTCCTATCTTAGTTCTAGCGAAGACATCCTTTACTATATGAGGGCCGTTTGATGAACATGATATTTATTTATTTTTCAATATTATATCTTTCAGGCTCAATATACAGGTCCGGCAAGGAAGCGGGGGTGGAAGATATTTCTAAAACTATGAGAGTTAGTACATGTATATTGTGTATATAAAAGTTGTAGGTAGGAAGGTGGTGCACATTACTAAAATAGTTTTGATTATACAGGGTGTCTCAAAAAAATGTTGCGAATCAAACTTACTTTTTTTAATCAAATGCCCTATATTTGGGTACCTTAAAAGTTTTGCATTGAAATACTCATCATTTTTATATAAAGTTGTATGGGTCTAATGTTAACTGTTTTGGAGATATTAACGATTTCATCCAAAAAATGCTGAACTTCTGGCGGCTGCTGTAAGCAACAGAAAACAATTGAATGAAGGAAAACGTTACCAAAAATTATGATTTTCGTGAACTACCTTTCAAGTGTAAAATGGTGGATGTGGGTATTAATGCTCAACATTTGCAAATTTAATTACTTCGATTTTTTTCAAATGGAACGCGCTGTATATTTTTCTATTTTTGAAAAGCCCTTTTAATGAGCTTTCTTTTGATATGTTACTACATACCTGTAAGTTCAACTGTTTTTCAGATATGCTTGCTTGAACATAAAATCAGTGTAAGCCTCGGTGTAAGCCCCTTAAAATGCTTTATTCCAAGGGATAAAAAACAAACGCCGTTAAAATAATGATTTAAACACTTGAGTTCTCCAAACAAAAGATAAAACCAAGTTTAGAAAACAAAAATCAAGCGACTACTCAAAACTAGAAATAACAAATACGAAAAAAAAACGAAAAAAACATGAGAAAATTAAATCTAAAAGTGATTGAATTTAGGGATAGGAAATGAACTGTAAGAAGAAAGCTCACTAAAAGTACTTTTTAAAAATACATGGATATAAAGGGTGTTCCAATTAAATAAATCAAAATAATTATGTTATGAGTTCTCTGTACAGCTTTAATACTCAGAGCAGGAAAGGAGAACTATTTGAACATTCAATGTAATTAGGTCTACGTCTAGGATTGTAGTGTACATATTTGCTTTTGTTTTTAAACTGATTTTGTTTGACCTTGGAATTAATTTATTCCTGCATTTATCGTCTTTTCGTGTTTATTATTCCATGTATCAACACTGACTGAATTTATATTTTCCAAAACTGGTTTTGTTTTTATTTTCGGAGAGGTCATGCGTTTAAATCATTATTTTAACGGCTTTTGTTTGTTATCCCTTGAAATAAAGCATCTTAAGGGGTTTAAATTGTGTTTTATGTTCAAACACGCATATCTGAAAAACAGTTGAACTTAGAGGTTTGAAGTAAGATATCAAAAGAAATCTCATTAAAAGGGATTTTCAAAAATACAAACGTTCCATTTGAAAAAAAATGGAAATAATAAAATTTGCAAATTTTGAGCACCCTGTATAGCATTAATACCCAGATCCATCATTTTACATTGGAAAGGTAGTTCACGAAAAACATATTATTTTGGTAACGTTTTCCTTCATTCAATTGTTTTTTGTTGCTTACAGCAGCCGCCTGAAGTTCAGTATTTTTTGCATAAAATCATTAATATCTTCAAAACAGTTGACGTTAAATCCATACAACTTTATATAAAAATGATGGGTATTTCAACGCAGAATTTTAAGCCACCCAAATATACGGCATTCCATAAAAAAATTAGTTTGATTCGCCACACTTTTTTGAGACACCCTGTATAACTAAAACTATTTTAGTAATGTGCATCACTTTCGTACCTACAACTTTTATACACGCACTATTCATGTAACTCTCATAGTTTTACAAATATCTTCCACCCCCGCTTCGTTGCCGGACCTTGTATGTACTTTACATTTTCAAATTACCAACGGAAATAACGCACAAAAATTTTTTTTGAGAGACCTGCAAAAACATTTTTATTTTCAGTATCAGCTCTTCGTCATTATAAAATCTTTGCCTACATAGTTTTATCAAATGTCTAAATAGGAAATAGTCACATTGGGCTAAATCTGGACTGTATGGCGGGTGGCTTATTTCTTGGAAGCTGAAATCTTTCATCGAATCTTTAGCAACTGCAGCGTTGTGCCCGGGTGCATTGTCATACTAACGCAAGACATTTTCCTCTTTTGTTCAGAATGGTTGTCTTCAATAGAGTTCTGCAGTTTAGTCAAAAGTTTGCTGTATTAAATTTGATATTTTTCTTGTGTTCTCTGCAGTCGTAACCGAGTTGTAATGTCCGCTATGAGAGTCATATTCTAATGGCGCCCACCCCATTTAAATTATTTGTACGAACATTTTTGAGATGGTGCAAATTCCCCGAGCATATTATCATGTATTTCTTTGATGAATTCCCTTCTTTCCTTGGGAATTTTATACCACGTAGTGTTTGATTTTATCAATAACTTTTAAAACTTTGACACTAAGAATAATATATGACTGACTTGACAAATCATTTTTTGACACTTCAAAGAATAAACGTACAATTAGGTACTTATTTTAGGTTCCTTGATAGTGAGATACCTTAGATCAGTGGTCTACAAAGTGGGGGAATCAGTGCTTGGGAGTACGCGAAGTGATAGGAGAGAATAAGAAAATTAAGTAAAGATTAAGAAATACTTAGTAACCAGCATTTTTAAATCACAATCATGAACATTAAATACGTGAGGAATTGATAGTGGCAACACTATCTCTAACCTACGATATTATTACATATATACAGTGTATCTCTGCATTATTGCATGAAGAAGGAAAATTCCTTTATTTTGTATTTTTTCATAGAAAAGTCATTCTTTATCAAAAGTGTTGTTTCTTATAAAAACCGCAGTGTCATTGAGAAATTTAACATTTTGATATACGGGTTGTTTAGATATTAAGAAAATAGCTAGCGAGAAGTACATTTGTCTCCAATAAAATCAGGTACGCCTAAATAGATCTACTGACAACATTTTTAATTTTGGTATTGCTTAAATCGTTCGCATGCTTTTAAATTACACTTACCTGTAATTCTATTACTATATTATATAAATTACAAACCAAAAGCGTTGTTAGAATATACATAATTAAATCTACAAACAGTAAATGTAGAACAACAAAAATTCAATTAATATTTTGTAATGTCGCCACTGTGCAATTACAGCTTTCAATCTATCTGTCATGAAAATTTCTGATATACTCAGAAGTTGTATTTTTACTGAGTGGCAATTGCTCTTATTTGCATTCTTTTCGGTAACCTATCAGCAGTTATTTATTTTTTGAAATCATTCAAATGACGAGGCATGTTTTCAAATGACTGATTTTCAACGTTCGATGACAGCGAAATATGTGACTGTACAGGGGCCATTCCATGCCATTTCAACAAATTTTAAATAAGTTGATTGTTGCACCAGTTTAGATATTTTTCACTTTTTCTTCATTTATTTATACATGTTTTGAGAGTTCAAAAGCAATTTTCAATTTGTTTATATTTGTCGTTTAGGCCTTAGGACCACAGATGGCAGTCGGTACACCTCAATTTTAGAGTTACTAGATTGAGAGAGTAACGCGAAAGTCGGCCATTGTTGGTCCACAAATTGGTGGGACATTTGAATGTGTATAACCACGCTTTCCATTTTAAAAGTTTTCTTCCATCCTGTCTGTCGGATTCAAATTGGGTTGTTTCAAAATGTGCCTGTTATTGAAGAACAATTAATTAACGATTCAGATTAATTGCAAATCTGTTGTAATCTGCTAATATATGTGGGTATATATCGACTTACTTCATAAATACGAGCTCCTGAAGATAAATGCCAACCATTTACGCCTTTTTTGTTCATTCTTTTCACCTTGCGGTAACTGAAACAGTCGAAAACCAGATTCGCTGCGATTTTTACAAAAAGGCACACAACATCCTGACATTTTACGATTCACCGAAGCTCAAAAAGATAACGAAGACCGAAGGTTAACAAATTGACATAACTGAAAAGTGAAGTGACAAGTGTCCGATGTCAAATGTCAAAATTTAGCCAATCACTTGACGGCGCAAAATCAGGAAGTTGAGAAATCATGTCTTTGGAAGTGGCTAAAGTTACAAACCGCCATTTATGAGCCAAATACATTGGCGATAACAAACGCGTTACTCTCTCTATCTAGTAACTCTACTCAATTTCAGAGCCAGTGTATATAGGAGAGTACCGCCATTCTTTGATCCGTGAAAATGCCGCCATTTTTGTTCCCATCAGCAATAACTGATTGAGTTATGTCTAAAATTTTACTTGAAATTGGCAAGACTGTAAGTCTATGTCAAATTCGACGTTAGCAGGTTATGTTTTACGTAGGTTTGTGTCAAAACTGACGCAAAACCTAACCTGCTAACCATGAATTTGACATAGACTTGCAGTCTTGCACATTTTAAATAAAGTTTTGGATGGCCAACAAACGTCACGTTGACGGAATTGTGTTACAAACCTCAAAGTGACGCATATGTCAGAGGTATAAACATGGCGGACGTGGCGGTACTCTCTTATATATACTGGCTCTGCTCAATTTTACAGTGACTAATATAGTCACTGTACTCAATTTTTGTGTTTGCAAGCATCAGTACATTTATAACTTTTTTCTGTTTACGCTATCTGCAAAAATAAAAAATCATTCTTCTCAGAATAAAGTGTTCTTTTTTGTGGTGTACTCGCTTTTCGTATGTTTTTTTAAACTAATTTTTAAGGGTCAATCTTGTCCTACGGAAAACGAATTTGTTTCACCTTTAGGTGAAAATTTTATTAGGAAGGAGACAAAACACTCCCACCATTTTTGTAAGAAGTATAGTTACAGTATATATGACCTATGGTATGAAAAGTAGAGTGTTTGGTGTCCTTCTATATATTTTTTTGTACGCGAAGTTGGGAAATTTATCATTTTTTCTATTTTCAGCCACCTATATCTCTCGTGGGAGACTAAGGAAAAATTTCAAATTTGTATTAGTAAGACTTCAATTAGGTAGGAATAACATAACAAAATTCCATCACTTTGTTTTTCAGAACTAGGAAAATTTTTGATTTTGAAAATTACTAAAATACACGTTTTTTACATTGGTTCGGAAAACAATTTTATTGGTTTTATAACATTATACATGTCTCTCAAATTAATAATATGTATACGGCAAGAAATTAAGTATGTTCAAACAAATAATAAGCAATAGTACAGCAGGGGACATGATAGTAACCTATATGAACTACAAACTGCTTGCTTTACAATCATCATACCTATATAATAAAGCACAACAGTAAGTGCCGTGTTAAACCGGCAAAAGTACCAATGCGTTTACTGACGGTTTACTATTTTCGGGTTTTTGTAAACAAACTTCCTATTAGTACTTTTAATAGGGGTATGACCACAGAAAACAATTACTTATGCCTATTGGTTGTGTTTTTTAACTACGAACACAACTACATTTCATTTAATAATAAATAGGTTTCATTACTGCTTCTCTGAATGAGCCCAAACAAGCGTTTAAACCTCGGTTTAAACACACCCTTAGAAATCGGTTTTCCAAGTTCGTTCCACAATGCAAGTTCGGGTGGCTGCGTGCATCTCACACTAACGCGCGAAACTTAAATGCGGCATGCGCCGCGGGCTACAGCTAGTACATATGCTAAAAATGGATAAGAAAAATATTGAACTAATTTAAAAAATAAATATGTTTTGTAATGTAAACTACTACACAAATGAAAAATATTTATAATTGTGTACTTACATGAATTACATGATCAGGTTTACTTGAAACACCACACTATTACCACAGAATAAACGGACTCAGAAGCGACGCTCCGCGGCGGCGCCTTTGATGTTCGACGTGCCTTATTTTGGTCAGGCAGCCATACTGTGAGCAAGTAGAAAAGGCGGGAAAATTAAGAAATTGAATTATAGTCGCACCACCGACAATACCTGTTAAAACCAATCCATTGAAACAAACGTCATGACGTCACAAATCTACTCGCTAGCGCTACGCATGCGCACTGATTTTTAGACCCCTGCCAAGTCGCGAGTGTCGCTTCTGAGTCGATATTATTTCCATATCGATATATGGAATTATCGGATACCGATATATCGAATATCGATATTTATCGATATATCGATATTTTTAGGATATTTATCGATACACTGACAAATATCGATATATCGATAAATATCGAAATAATTCTGATATCGAATATCGATATGTAAATTTTAATATCGCCCACCCCTACTGTTGAGAGCTCAGTAGGAGCTATCATGCGTAGTACATTTTCAAATAGCACCTAAACAGAGTCTTTAAAATATTTCTGAAATGACGTACGTAGATGGTCCAGCTGGAGCAAAGAAGTTAACATTCCAATCCCTTTTCAATTACTTCCGTGACTTCTCCAAGACACCAACGAAAATCGTAAACACAAGCTACATAGTTCTTTACTTTTATTTTAAGTAACTAGTCCTTTTTAAGTTTAGTTATTGTCGGTTCTTGAAAATCCTTTGAAGCAGATATCGTGAAACATCTAATCCTATTGTAGTCCATTGGTACAAAACAATTCGTTTGGCTGGTCTTTGGTATTTCTACTGTATTATGAAAACGTTCTTGCAACTTAAACTTGCAACTGTACTGCCTGGGGAGGGGGGGGGGGGTCCCCCTCCCGGTTGCCCACCTGGATTCAACACTGCTTGGGACGCGTAAAACTGATATTATTGACTCCATACTCCATCGAACTCGGTGACCTAGTCAATTATTAATTTAGAAATGGTAGTGGTTACCCTTATGTAAGTTAAATATATTATTTGCGACTTCGACTCAACTCATAAAGTTATAAGTTTAATAACTTCCGTTAGCTGATTTGAAACTTATTTGTGCATGACTGGCCAACTTATAGAACTATACAGGGGTCCAAACTCCAGAGTGTATTATACACGTGAAAATAATGTAAAAAAACTCAAATATTGTTACCCAATTTTCATTTGTTTCAAGTTATAGCGTTACAAAAAACTTTTTTTCTACAGCCGTGATTTTAAACTGTTTCCAAGGGTCATATGCGGCGTGCTTTATGTTGTCTATAAAACACGCCACTCCATTTAAAGCACGGAGTACTTTAACACCCGTATTCATAGTCGTTCGCCAGCGGATCGCCGGCGACTCGCCAGAGATTCGATGAAATAGTATGTTGGCGGCACTGTACGTCTATGTCAAATTCGAGGTTAGCAGGTTAGATTTTGTGTCAATTTCTGTCAAAACTGACTGAAAACCTAACCTGATCACCTCGAATTTGACATAGACGTACAGTGCCGCCAACATACTATTTCATCGAATCTCTGGCGAGTCGCCGGCGATCCGCTGGCGAACGACTATGAATACGGGTGTAAGAGTTTATAAAACCTTAGTTGTGAAGATTAAAAGTACAGTTATTATATCGGACCGATTTGTATGCGGACCCCCGAGTGCCCGATTGGAGAGGGACGGAGCCCGATGGCCCCCTTGGAGAGGGGCGGAGCCCCGAGGGCACTCTTGGAGAGGGGTGGAGCTCCAAAAGCCCCCTTGGAGAGGGGCCGAGCCCTAAGGGCCCCCTTGGAGAGGGGCCGAGTCCCGAGGGCCCTCTTGGAGAGGGGCGGAGCCCGATGGCCCCCTTGGAGAGGGGCAAAGCCCCGAGGGCACCCTTGGAGAGGGGTGGAGCTCCAAGAGCCCCCTTGGAAAGGGGCCGAGCCCTGAGGGCCCCCTTGGAGAGGGGCCGAGCCCCGAGGGCCCCCTTGGAGAGGAGCGGAGTCCCGAGGGCCCCCTTGGAGAGGGGTAGAGCCCCGACGGCCGCTTTGGAGAGGGGAGAAGCCCCGAGGGCATTTAAGCTAACAAACTCCTCGGCTGTAGAAAAAATATTGAAGCCAACTCGTGTTTTACAGTTTAAAAATCTCGGTCGATCATAAAATTCTCGCTTCGCTCGAATTTTAACATGATCTACCGCGATTTTTAAACCCTCTGTAAAACACTAGTTGCCTTAATAGCTATTATGGAGAACTTAACTGCGTTTTTGTAAAAAAAAAAATGGAAATTTTTGTTAATTTAAGACGTAATTTATTACAAAGGCTAAAATAAAAATAATGCGCATGAGGATTTTATATGACGCTGTATCTTAAAAATAAATGAAAATCAGATAACAACATTTGAGTTTTTTTACATTATTTTCACGTATATAATACACTCCTAGAGTTTGGTCTGTTCCTCCTGACACACCCTGTATATCATATTTATGTGTGTGGGACTTCATACAAACAAAACAGTTGTAACGGTACTTCCGTTCAACCGCTCCGTCGGGACGTTATATTTAAATAAGATGTCTCGTGAACTTATTTTAATAATTATTTGCCCTATTTGCTCAACTAGCTAGCTCAGTTCATAAAATCCTCTTAATACACCAGTCGTGGTTGCGAAGTGTAAATATTTGCAAACACATGAATCTGGTTCAAACCTGTAGTGTTTGAAACTGACTTCAAACAATATACACAAAAAAAGACAATTTGTTTACACAAATATATTTACTATCAAACACATATAAAATATAGTCTGGGACGACTCACATGTACGTTTAGAGCCACATCTAAAAGCACATTAAAACAGAACGCTCAAATAAGTCTTTAACACAACAAACTTAAAAGAGCTTGAAGCCGGTACTTGTCAGAGTCCGACCCTGTCCACGATTGCATACCTAAAAACCCGGTATGTTTCACACGCGTAATCGCATTCTTTAAGCGCGATTCTCGCACAGTTGGACATGAACGCTTATCATAATTGGATTGTGTCACCCAAACCTTGAACACCATGATGCGTGGAATGTTACCCCACTCATTGCTACGGGGAAGTCCCGTCGTCTCGCTCTGCCGCCGTAATGACGGCTGACGTCACGACGCCACTCACCACGTACACGGTGAAAACAGCGTCTACTTGAAGTGTAAACGCTGGTTTGCTGCACTCAAAACTTATAGACAGCAAATTATTTACTGTGAGGCTTCCCGCCGCTTCTATGTATTTTACCTTGCGCCTCCAACCAATGCGGGCCCATGATTGCCGCTCCAGAATTTAAATTTATATCGAACGTTATACACGCGAAATTGATCGATGCACGTATAGGGCCGAACCTGCGCACTTTTGGTTATGATGATTACAACGTTTAAGATCAATTAACAATAGCACACGTATAAAGCCAAAGTGAATATAACTTTAATCGTGAAAATAAACCATCCAGGCGAGGGAGACCAGAGGCCCGTTTCACAGTTCATATTGACATTTGGTTTACGATCTCTGGTTATAAAGATGCAAGGCATTTAGTTTTAACAATTACACAGCAATGGTAATACAATACTGTAAACGTAAACATCGGGATGATGATTAAAACAGGCGTGCTTGTTCAAAAATGTTTATTAGACGCGAAGAGATTGCGTCATCAGAACCCGAATAAAGTCTAATCGTGCCCAAGACTTGGTCGAGTACAGAGATGTGATTTTAGGTAGCACCCCGCGGAAAATTCTACTTAGTTCGTGGTGCTGCCACTTGCAAGTAATGTTTTTCGAGAAATTACGGTTTCATTTAGCGTACCGTTTCTTTAAGCTGTCGGTCCAGTGTCGGATTGAAACCGTTGTCGAATAAACAATTACTAGGTTGATGCCATTGTTGTATCATTCCGTATTGGCGAATTCATCGGCGTAAAAAATCTTAAGAGTTTCCCGGGGCAAAGTAACGTTTCCTGGCTAAAGTCTAGTAAATCGTAATTCGTTGAGCTCTTACGTTTTCCTTTTATGAAAACCTTATTTCCAAGTTAGAAATATAAAAAGGGCAATAACGTGTGACCACTTGTAGTGCCGCACCAAGCGTGGCATCATGCCCCTTAGTTCTCAAGAAGGAATCTCGTCCCCAACTTGAAGACAGTGACCTGCTAAGGGATATGTAAAGTAATTGGCGTTCTAGTGTAAGTGAATACAGAGGGCGAACCAAAAGTTTTGTTCTAGTAATGCATAAAGTGGAGTACAGCCCTCTTAACTGGCATTGACATTTAATTCAAGGCTTTAAATCACTATGATTTAAGATGTTGAAAAGGTCATCGCATCGTGCGTCAGTTTTGCATATTTTTTGTTCTTTTGTAAAAATACTGTTGAATGTAAAATTGTGTGCCTCTCTTATGTATGTCTTTACTTACTTGTCAGCGAACTTTGTGAGTACATACAGCCGAGAGTAGTTGTAGTAATCGTACTCCGCTCTGAAATTTCAGGGGCCCCAAATATTATTTGGTTTATTTCAATGGGGTATATAAACTGCTGTTGAACGGCTGATTATTGTTCTTGTTTACCAATTTACTTATATTTGTTTTCTTGATATACATATTTCAGTTTCTTTGATATTGGATGGAATTTTGTATATTTTCACTTTTGAGTTTGATTAATCGAAGTTTGGCTTTAGTTAAAAATAATTATACGGTTTAAACAATGCTTATCAAACAGTGATTTGGAGAATTGGAAAATTTGTGAAGCAAGCTGACTTTAAGGAGTTTGTTTTTTCTAAAAGTGTATATTGAGTAACTCCTGTAAGTATGTATCTCCTCACTGAGAGCATTCTCTCTGCAATTGCAACATCTTCTTTGCTTGTCTGCAGTCGCGTTGAAATTCAAGGTAAACCAACGAATTTGGACAAGCTTTCAATAAAGTCGTACTGTCGAGAGTGGGTGAACCCAACCCTAACGCTGAGCTAGTCGGGACCCGACCGGAGGCTATTTTCCGCTGACGTCTTTTTATACCGTAGCGTAATTCACAATAAAAGTCCTTTACTTTGCCGTTAAAATAGAATATTTGAGCTTTATGCTTAATAAAATATAACTTTTGTAAGAACTTTGCTAAGAACTATCAAGGATAAGCCCAAGAGAGCTATAAAGATTTTAAGCTAAACTGTGTTTTTTAAAATAATAGAAGTGGGCTGTTATTTGAAACTGAAAAGTACTATTACACGGTATTACGAAATTCTTCTCGCTTTATTTATCATTAAATTTTAGATTCCTTTGGAGATCGTCAGTGAATCTGTAATTCAATTCATTTAAATCATGCTTTTTTTATATAGGTGATGTGTTTTGTGCCCCGCCAACAACCGACGTCTTTAAAACTCTAAAGGAATTAAGCTACAAACAGTTGGCCGGAGTGTTGATCGTAGTACAAAACCATACTTCCGACATCCTGAATTTTGGTGTGGCAGCTGAGCGAGCTCGCAAGGAAGGAATTGAAGTGAAAATGTTAATCGTGTCTGACGACTGCTGCGTCAAAAACCGAAACGAAGGACGAGGGCTGGGAGGAATCATTCTCCTAAATAAAATAGCAGGCGCTATGTCCGAAAGCAAGCGCTCCTTAGAGCAGATCTTTCAGTTTTGCCAAACGGCACTTCAAAACATGTCCAGCATTTTGCTTTTGCTCAAATCGTGCACTGCGCCAAATGTAGCCACCTGCATTTGCACGAAGCACTTGGGACATAACGAGATGGAAGTTGGTTCCGGCCTGCACGGGGAACCTGGTTTGCGCAGAATGAAGAGGTCGACAGTTGAAAGCGCATGTGCAATGCTCATCGAGGAGATGTCGAGGAACTTTTTACTGGATTCATCTATGCCGGTGGTGGTTCTTGTCAACAACCTTGGGAGCTCGCTGCAGATGGAGGAGCTTATTTTCGTGAAGGAATTCGTGAAGTATCTCCAGCAACTCGGCATTTCGGTTGCTCGCGTTTACCATGGCCAGTTTCTAACTACTATGGACATGAAAGGTTTCACCGTCACTATTCTGAAGGTCTACGATCAGGAGATATTGAAGTACTTGGACTACCCCTGCCAGGCATCTGCATGGGGAGGTCTGGTTAAGGAGGCAATGCCTTTGAATGCAAAGGATGTGATACCATCAAGAGTGAAGCATCAAACATCATCGAAGGTAAAGGGGCCTCGACTTACGGAACGGCAGGCTGCTGTCATGGAGCTGGTCGTGCAGTTTGTATGCGACGCTCTTAGTTCTTGCCAGAAGCAAATCAATATAATGGATTCCGAAAGTGGTAGTGGTAACATTGGAACCAAAATTTCACGCGGCGCTGAGATTGTGGTGTTGGAGATGAAGAAGAAGACGCTGGATTGCTTCCATCCGATGTTGTTTTTTGCAAGATTGAGCTCCATATCTGAAAAGTCGATGTGTGGGTCTCTCGGTTCTCTCTACAGCGTTCTGTTTGAAGCAGCGTCCAGCAGGTTTCGAAAATTGCCAGAGAAGCGCCATGTGGACATTAATCTTTGGTTTAAATGCTTAACTGATTCCACCCAAGCACTAAGAAGGTAATTTTCAAAAGGTTTATACGTAATCATGACATGATTTTTGAAATATTAATTTAGTTTCTAGGCTGAGTAGGTAACTGTTTCTATTGATTTAATTTACTTTTAAGAACCATTCACATATTATTGTAGTTATGGTGGCACTAATTATGGGTGCGGTACAATGTATGATCCTCTGTATGCATGTGCTGCAACAATGGAAGAAGCCTTTAAAACAGACCTTTCTGACATTGAAGTATTTGGTTTAGGAGTTACTGCTGCTGAAAATGCAGTCGAATATACAAGGCAACGTTTAAATAGATATCCTGATCCGGGAGCTCATGTTGTTGGGATTTGGATGAGAGCTCTCTATGAAGGAATTCAACTCATGCTATAAGTGGTCAAGGAGTGGGCTAGTAGCGGCATTTGTGTTTTTGTAATAAAATGTAGAAATACAAACTCTTTCATATAAATAAATATCTTTCTTTATAATTTACATTTTACATATTCTAAAACATAGTTTTAGTTGATGAGCTTAGCTGTCCCTAAAATATAATAATTTAATAATAAACAAAGATGCCCAATACTAGCGTCAACTAGTTAATATTTTAAATAACTAGCTCGAACTGAATGCTGGCGAGAGGTTGTGAGCATAAAAAAATGCGTAATAAATTTACCTACTTTTTTAACAACATAATGCAATATATAAGGGTATCATTTCCAACAACTTACCGTGTCATGCTGCCCTGAACCATGCAGAGTAGTCGAGCTGTAACGGAAGACCGGCTGTGAAGGGACAATAAATGCTCAACAAAAACAACAACGGCTAGTGTCAAACATCAACCATATATCTATTCGAAACGATGACTAAAATGCTCCGGAAAAGATCAATAACATGAGTGCAAACGAAACCAGAATAGTTGACGGCATCTATGCAAATCGTGCAGATCTGATATCTTTAAGTCCATGAAAAATTACTATAAAGATGTTTTGTCAGTTTCGCTATAACTTTAATATTGGCGCCAGAAAAAATAGAACAGAAAATCCAAAAATTCGGTTTTTAAGATAAAAAATCTGGTGTGATACACTCACACAACTTCCTTTTACAGTGTTCTTATAATTAGTCAAAAATTTCATTTTTAATTTTTAGCCATTTGTCAAAAATTTTCAAAAATTACAAATACTACAAAAACGGTACAAAATAGAGCGTTAGTTGAAGAGACAAATTTTTTCTAGAATTTTAAGGTGAATTCAAAAATGTAGTAATATACCGGGTGTTTTATTTAAAATAGGAGTTAATAAAAAAATAGAAAAAAAAACAAAAGAAACCCACTTTAGAAGTATTCAATTGGAAAATCACCTATCTCACATCAATACACATTAAAAATGTAGTAAAAATGTAAAGTTAAAAAAAAATCGTTACAGCCGTTTTTGAAAAAATCGAAAAAAACTGAAAAATTACAAGAGTAAACACCTACTTCCGGTTATGCAATTTTCTTGAAAAGCTTGCTGTCTCATCTACATAGTATACAAAACTTATATATGAAGTTTCAACTCCATACCTCTTTTCGTTTTTGAGATATTCTGTTCACAGACAGACAGACAGACACACACACAGACAGACAGACCAATGAAAAAAATATGTTTTTTGGGATCAGGAGACTCTAAAACGTGAAGATCTGTTGAAAACTCAATTTCGAATTTTTGGGGTGAATCCAATACTTCCTTTATTGTAAAAGAAAGTTATAAAAAACTAAAAATCATATCAAGGATTTTTAGGCTTCATTTTGTTAGTCCCTTAATTACGAAACTTTCTTTCCATGTAACCAAATTTGTATCTTTTACTATCATCGAGTTCCCCATAGCGGCCTTTCTTATCTTGGACACACTGTATATGCGAATTTCCTACGTACCTTGCGCTTTTTTTATTTGTACTTTAAACTTACATTTGAAATTATAAATTACATACGGTATGCTGTGAACGTAGCGTGTACACGCCGCTGGGTTAGTATTGGGTTTGACTCACTGATGTACGTACCTTGTCTTTAAATATTCTAGATACAATATTTTATTTCGGAGCGAGGAATTACATTCTTATATTTCTTGTTCACGTAGGCATTGATAATAAATAACACTTTAATTGCACCGCATCTATGCCCTTTTTTCTTTCCGTAACAGGTTATAGCTTATCAAAGAGCCTGTGTCAAATAAGTATATTTTTGGTGTAACCCCCTTCTTTCGCGAGGTATTAAATATTCAATACACACACATGCAATTGTATATCGGAAAAAAACTGCAGCACAAACATATTAAAAACTTCAATTCAAAGTAACATTTCCAAACTCGCTAGTTATAGCTTAAATTACAACTTCCGGCTAACACCTGTGCAATCGCAATTGACATAAACGCACAACGCCAAGGGCGCTATCTGTGATATAGTATACACGCTATTTCAGCAATTTCGAAATAGTGAAGTACTCGCTCTTTAGCGGTAATAAACAATTGAGCCAAAAGATTGATTTGACACGCTCAATTTGAGTTGCTAAGATCTTAGTAGGAACTGATATAGTTTGGGGCATAGTGCCTTTGTCGTTTAAAAAGATGCTGAAAAGGGCACGTACTTACAATTAATAATGGCTGAAGTCCAGCGATCGGCAGGGGGGTCCTATTCTTTGCATTCTTCCATGAAGACTCAAGACAAACTTGACTGCATGATTCTCAGAATCCCAAGGTCGCCACTCAAAAAAAGCTGGCATCAAAAGGAAGCAGCACGTAACTGCATTTCCTGGCTACGTACAGAAGCGAAATCTGGAAACTGATAAGCCTCATAAAAGCCAAAACGATAGCTCAAGGTTGCTGAGTTTAAGTCCTCAGTAACTGTATTGTGAGCCCATAGTAGCTCATACTAGCCGACCTAAATATTAAAAATTAGATTGCGAAAATAAGCTCGCAGAAGCATTCTCACTGCCTAATTATTGTAGATTGTAGAAGACGTATCACAGCGATTTCGATGATCGAAGGCGCAGAGCAATCCATAATGAAAATTAATCCGCAAATAATAAACTTAGAAGAACACTCTTACCAAAGCTGAATGTGCCCGCGAAAACCAATGCTGCACGCGGCTCGCTTGCTTGAAAACAAGGACTGCCTCTCGGAAAATCAATACTATTCGAGCTATTGCACTGTTTCAACAGCCTACTCGGGTCGAAATGCGACAAACAAGCCGCGACAAGAAAATGTTGCAGGTATTTATCTCTGAATGCAAACGCTTGCTGCGATAAACTGAATTCTTTTGCTACAAAATATAGCTATAAGGTGGTCCGAAAGTCGGTATTGAATGCATTAATGCGCTCTTGGAATAAAATGGAAACGCGGCGTTACAATTCTAGTTAATTTATTCTATCGCTATTACGTATATTGGAGCGTTCAGCAGATGACAATGTGCAGAAATCCTTTGGATCCTAGAGTCAACTAAAATGAGAAACCCCAGTTTTCAGAAATAGTTGTTCTGTACTACATTTTGAATATAAAAGTAATAATGGTAACCTGTAACAGTTTATATTGGAAAGAAAATGATTGCAGATCCAGGGTTCAACTTTTATCCCATCAAATATATTATGTGTTAAAAGGAACTCAGAAATATTTAGGTAGCTAGTTACAATATTGCTAATGAACCAATACTGTACCGATAACATACTTTAACAGAAAGTCATATTTCTATGTAGTGTAATATTTTCAGTAATTTAAATAGACTTCTTATACATTTTCAGCTTCGAAGTATTGTGGTTGCATACTGAATTTTCAATGTTTTCCTAAATTCTTGACCAAATGCTTATTTTGTTTGTCATTTGCAATTTCGTGTTGGTGTTGCAAAGTGGTAACGTGAAACATTCTTTTCATTTGAATTAAAATTTCGTTTGGGCTCATCGCTATGCAAACATTTATAGGGATTAATGTTTGTTGTCCGGCTTTGTTTGTTGAACTGGACGATGTTTTTGTGGATGTCACATATATTGGCAGTGGTGCAGCACGTCGTATAGGGTAGGCTCTTGTTTTTCTTTGTACTGCTGGATCTATACTATGGATTACGATTTACAGCTCCACGTTTCGGGCGCAAGCATCCTTCCCGTTATGGGCAGATAATTAGCGGATTTGGGTCCTGTTCCTACGAAAAGCATATGTCCGCTTTTGAAACCTGTTGTTGAAGTATGGTACCAATTACCGAGGACCTCCTAGCAACCACCTGTTGGTTGATCTTTTGGCGTTATATGGTTCTGGGGCCCGGCCACCTTCTGAGACATCAACTATCTGTCTTGTGGCCTGTACGGACAAGCCATCGCAGGTTTGTCTTTTACCATGAGAATATTCGAGCATTTGTAGGTTTTGGCAGAAATTCAATCTGAACCCAAAATTTAACTTTAGTAAGTAACAACGCTTCTTCTTTAAGAGCTTTTTGCCCTCTTTTGAGTAATCTCGGGAGCTCAGTATAGATTACTGTGTTGTTTAAGAGGTTCAAATAAAACACAATATTACTTTACCACTGCTTTATCCGCATCCCTCTACTTAACCGATAACTCAACACTGAGCGCTGGACTCTGACTCTATCCTTTTTTATTTACATCGTGGTAATCTCGCACCATTGCAACGTTTGTTTAATTTATGCAAATTGATTTTAAACTCAAGATCAACTTTTGATTACTCTACGTTATTGTTTAATACCTGCGGGTAGTTTTGGTCCAGAGTTCGTTAACCTTTCGTAGCTGAAGAGACAAGATTCGAGTCGGATTAAACAATTATTTATTTTGTTTAACTATTGGTTACAAAATCAAAATAAATTCAGATTTTACACCAAATACAAAACACCAAATAATTAACTCTGTTCCCAAAACACCTCGGCGCTGTAGCCGCGATTGTGGTACCCTCTTGTGTTGGGTGGTGGAGACAGAAGTTCTCCCTGCGGTTTGAATTACTGGAATTAAACCAACATTTAATTTTTAATTCGTTCCTGACGGACTTCTGCAGATTGTAGCGCTGATAGTACTAAAGCCAGAAGGACCTAGGGCAAGTATTTACTGCCCGGGATGTTAATAAATAGAAGCGTTCGCCGTGCGAACAAAATTTACGTTAGGAATGAATGTGCCTGACGACGGCCTTGTCCAAGCGTAATTCTATTCGAGTCGCCGGCGAAATTTCCAGTTCTCGGTGCCGGCTCAAATTATTATTCAAATTCAAGCAAGCGGGTGTTCCTCAGGTTGTGAATGAATTTAGGTCGCTCTGGTTTTCGCCGGGGCATCGCGGTATTCCTGGCGGACTGTTTGGAGAAATTGTTTATTAATAGCACGGTTACGAGTTAGGTATTCAGGGTGTTAAATCAAGCGACAAGATAATGCCGTTGCACTCAAGAACTAACGGGGCAGATATTTGCGGTTGTTAATTCAAGCGACAAGATAATTCCGTTGCGCTCAAGAACTAGCTGGGCAGGTATTGAGGGTGTTAACTCACTGGATTGCTCGACGGCAGTTCGACTAACCGGAGCAAGGGTAGTTACATGTTAGGTTCTCAGGGGTGACTCAGGCAGTTCAACTTCTCTGGTAGAAGCCAGGAATAAAATAGAACACTTTTACTCACTTTGAGTAATCGTCCAAAATAATTAAAAAGTAATTGGATAGAATAGGGCCTAAAAAGTAGATGTGTACTCTTTCCATGGCATTTCTGGTTCTGGCTAAGGAATCACTTTTGCTTTTGGTGGGCTATCCCTCGTTTTTAGGCATGTCATGCACCCTTTGACCGTTCGCTCTACTTCGGCATCCAATCTTGACCATCAAAAGTACGCTTTAATTTTTACAATGCTCATATGGCTTATACAGTGTGAATAACGTAAGACTATACATTGACAACTTTATTTTAGCATTAATCAATTTACCCATGCTAGCAACAATTGTCGGTTTTGAAATTACAATCAAATAATCCAGTTTCAATTAGTTTCTATAGTCACTGTGTTTTTATTTTGTTCACAAATACCATGGTAACTTTAAATAAATGTCCAATGTCTAATTTTGCATAATTCAGCCATGTATAGTCTTACATTATTCTCACTGTATGTAGTTTCTGTAACATTTGCCTCCTTAACTTATGAGGACAATTTTCCCGCATTTATATTTCAAAATCAGCGTTTACCCGCATCTTTTAGTTCAAATATTGGCAATTTCGCGCTCTCTTTTCCAATTTAGATAACGACGCTTCCCGCTCGCTTTAATATAGTGTAGTTGTGATCGTTTGCCTGTGTGCGACCGCGTTCCGCTCGTTATAATATAGTGCAGTTCTGATCGTACGGCGTACCGTTGCTTAGCGCGATGGAGCTGCCGGAACGCGGCGTTAAAATGAATCTGTTGTTTGAGTGGAAGAGAGAGCGCAAACGTACTCGCCTCACTCCATTGCCGTTTATCCAGGCAGTTGACCACGTGTTCTTTCAGCTGTGCATTTTTGGGCGCTCAAGCCCGGCGTTTCTTCAGTTTCACGAGTCTCGTTTCTGTCTACAAAGAGTCAGCAAGTGATGTTGGGTGTGCGATTACTGCCCCTGACGAGTTCTTAAACTCGTCAGGGGCCCGCCTAATTAAGGCTGCCGTTGTGATTGAACTTATGAAACTGTATGAAGTAGTTTTCTTCTGTATTTTGACCGGCAGTTCCCCCGTTGTAATGCATTGTGTTCGACTCCTGTGACAATTTCTGCCTTTATCGTGGAAATGGGTGCTCGTTTGTCTATATTCTAGTTATACGAGAGACGTTTGTGCAGTAATCGTAGCCGAGAATTTATATCGATGAGTTGGAAGCGTATAATCGCCCTGGACGGAGAATAAATGGAATTCTCAATCGTGCTAGTTCTCCTTAACGGAGTCCGGAGTGTCGTGTGTCGTAAAAATGTCCAGTCATTTACGTACTTCGTTGTTAGCCCCTTTGGAGGTTATAAATAACGTCCAAACCCTTGACAGACGGCAACCCCTGGTCGTGTAGGTTTTGTTGCCGCATTTCTTCAGGCAGCAATTGCTAGGGCATCGGCGTAGGCGGCTTCGTTGGGCCATCAAGCAATGGCTGCTCAACCCCGCAAAGGTACTATGTTTTTTGTAGTAATTTTAAAGCGCACAGTGAAGTGGTCATTTATATGACGAGTGTCGCCAGTTTTACTGTCTGTAGTTAGTTTCATCGTTGCGTAATTAAAGCTGTTACCGTCATTAAGTCAGTTTTGATTATTTTCCGTCAAGTTTTACTGAATGTAATTACGTAATTAACAATACTAACCTCTCCAGTTTCATTTAAGTTATTGTCAATTGTTTACATGAATATTTCCACGTTAATATATTTCATTTTAAATTAGTTGTGCTTCTCTTTATTATATTTATGATGATTGCATGCGAATTTGTATTTTGTGATGCTTCTTTTGTAAAGAGGTTTAGAGAGATGTAAAGGAATTCAAGTAAAGGTAAGTTTACCGGGGCAGCACGAGGACCTTGGCTCGAGCACTGCCAAGGTTGGATTTGAGAAGTTGCTTCACTGTTTTCACTTTTTTTGGTGAGCCTACCTGTATTTTCTCGATTAGAAAAATCACATTGTTATTTCGTTTAATAGGCCGTTGCGCTGATTAATTTCGTAATGATCCACCCCATCTCCTTGAGTGTCATCAGCAACTTTTGTTACAACCCGTCCTAGCATAGGTGGGTCAACGGATATGTGTATTTTTCCCGATCTGTGTCGTTTTCATGGTAACCAAACCGTTTAGTATTTTGTTTTGTCTTCCTCTTATTACAGGCCAGTGGCCTGTTTTAACCACATAGTGGTTCTGTGAGCCCTCTTTGCCCTTGGGCCGGGTAGGTGGCTAGTCTTGCCCGTCGAAAGTTAGGAAGAGTTCCCTTGTTTAAGGGTTAACGACTACCACAGATGTCAGCGTGGTAGCCGGGGAGCGTACGATTTTTAAAGTCCTGTTAGAGTCCGCCGGGATTCGAACCCGGGCCGGCCGCCTGAGAAGCAAGCATTTGCGCGCGAGGTCATCCGCTCACGTTTAGTATTTTTGATGTTAAATTCATTTTGTAAGATCGAGTTATTCCTGTAACAAACTGTCGTAAAGATTGTTTTAGCGTACTACAAATTGGCACTTTTGTCGTAAATACCAGTTGAGTCCGCAACAAATTGGCGGCCTTGAGAATGATTACTCTATAACCCCACATCAAACATTATTTTTCTAATTCTATTACGTGACGTCTCAAATAAAAATGTGTTTTCTTCTTCTGCAATGGTTGTAGGCCATTCGCTTATGAATACTCGTACTCTCGAATTTTCTGCATTATTGTGTCTTTATCAGTTTCCCTGCAAATGTCCTCGCTTTTAATCAGCGTATGGAATCCTTCAATGAAGTTTAGGTATGTAGCCGGCTCTTCTTTCTGGCTAAATTCGACTACTTCCTCGAGCGCTGATGTTGATATGTAATCCGCGGGCTGATAATTGATACCCTTAATGTATTGAATTGTGTAAATAAATCTAGAAAGTCAAATAGCCCACCTTGCAGTCTACTTGCTGCCATTACAAGTATTCCTTTGTGTTCGCCAAAAATCGCTATCAGTGATTTATGGTCTTTTCGTAATGTGAAGTATTGACCTTACAAATATTGTTGAAATTTTTTGACCCCATAGTAAATCACCAAAGCTTCTTTGTCTACCATCGAGTACCTCCTTTCGATGTCAATGTCGATTAGTGTCCTGGGGACGAACCCTATTGATCGCAGAAATTTATCTGGAATCTTGTGCTCTAACGCCGCTGCTATGCCCTCCTGCGATGCGTCATAAAACAATATTATTGGTTTGTCGGGAAGAAAATGTACCAATACTTGTCCCGAAACCACTTCATTTTTTTAAGCGTTTGAAGGCTATGTCACATCTCTCATCCCAGTCAAACTCTTTGTCTTGTTTTAACAACTCATAAATTTGGCACATACGAACTAATAAAATTAGAATACTAGTTCACTAATCCTGCAAGATTTTACCTGCGTGACTGTTTTGAGGATCGGGGCATTTAAAATTGCTTGTGGACCTTGTTTCCATTCTTCCTGGTGCCCCTTTGCTGATGGTATGGTCCAGGTAGCTTACCTCTTCTTGGAAAAAGCACGTTTTTCCATTTAACTGCCAGATTAGCATCCGTTAACCGCCGGAACACTTGTCTAATATTACTTAGGTGCTTCTGCCGATTTTTGCCGATAATTATGAAATCACCAACGAAAAAAACAAACACCTGGAATGCTTTCTAATAACTGCTCAACGTGTCTCTGAATTATAGCTTCTTTTGGGGAAATTCCAAATGGCACCCGATTCATTTTAAATAATCCCATTATGAGTATCTATGCCGCCATTTTAGCAGATTCTTCATCTAATAAATTTGATTGTAAGCTTGACTCAAGTCTATTTTACTAAACTCTTGTCCCCCCTGTAAACTGGCAAAAATTTGGTCTATCCTTGGCAAGGGATACTTTTCTTCTTCCAAATATTTATTTAATATAATTTTGTAGTCCGCGCAAATTGTAATCGATTTGTAGCTTTTTAAGACAGGCACTAATGCTATCTCCCAATCGCTAGTAGTGATCGGTGTAATTATGCTCTCCTTTTCAAATCTTTTCAATTCTGCCTCTATTGTTTATTGACTAGCGGAACAGATCGCAGTTTACAAAATACCAGTTTAGCATTGGCTTCAAGTTTTAAACTAATTTCACCGTATTTGCAAGCTCCCAACTCACTTTTAAATGACTCTGGAAATTCAGTAGCTAGTATTTCTACCTTATTTATTGCAATCTTATTTACTTCTCTAGTATCTATTTTAGTTAATCTTATATTGAATTTCTACCAAGAAATGGTGGTCCATCTCCTTCTAACATATATGACCACATCTTTCCTTTCACCTTGGTACTTCACCTCTACCGTAAAATACCCCAAAGGTTTCCTCTTAGTACCTATACAGTATGTCCCCGGATTGAGTTTACAATAGGTATGATTGACCAAAAATTTTCGAATTGGAATTTCATATTTTGGAATTCCGCCCTGCTTGGTGTGAAATGAATTTTAAGAATATTTTCAGTTTTTGAAAAACAAGTAGGCCTTGACAGGGAAGCGAAAACTATTTTATTTTAAGGTAAACTAACCTTTTTGTTCATGATACAGCAAAGTTTAATTAAGAAAAGTTGTTGATAATGATAAATTATGGCCCTATACCAAATTTCAGAAAGATCCGTCGACTTATAAAAAACTGTTATTTTTTAGAAAATTGTATTTTATTGTCAGGTAAGCTACCCTTTTTGTTCATGATACGGAAAAATTGTATTAAGAAAAGTTGTTTATAATGATAAATTATGGCCCTATAACAAATTTCAAAGAGCTTTGTCGACTTAGATTAAACCGTCATTTTTAATAAATGCAATTTGTTTAATCTAAAATATAACGGTTTAATCTAAGTCGCAAGATCTTTCTGAAATTTTGTATAGAATCATAATTTCTCATTGTAAACAACTTTTCTTAATACAATTTTGCCGTATCATGAACGAAAAGGGTAGTTTACCTGACAATAAAATACAATTTTCTAAAAAATAATGGTTTTTTATAAGTCGCCAGATCTTCCTGAAATTTGGTATAGGACCATAATTTATCATTATCAACAACTTTTCTTAATTAAATTTTGCCGTATCATGAACAAAACGGGCAGTTTACCTGAAAATAAAATTGTTTTCGCTTCCCTGTCTAGGCCTACTTGACTTGAAAAAATCGAAAGTAAACTAAAAATTCGTTTCACACCAAGCAGGGCGGAATCCCAAAATATGAAATTCCAATTCGAAAATTTTTGGTCAATCATACCTATTGTAAACTCAATCCGGGGACATACTGTATATTCCTTAACTACAATCTTACTATCTATACGCTTAGAATTAGAACATTTTTCTAAATATAGGACTTAAAATACACGATATGGCTGCCCCACTGTCTCTATCCATATCTAACTTATGACTATTTCTATCGACGCTACTAAAGGTTGGTCACTACTTACTCTAGAGCTAAAACTATAAATAGCGAATTCTTCTTCTACATGTTCGTCATTCAAGTAATTCGCTTTTATTGTTATATTTTTATTGCACAACTATGCTACACTTTGCGTCTCAATCTACAGATTTGTCTTACCTGATAATGTTTGCCGTAAAATTTGCACTTAAATGGATTTTTGATTTACGATGGTATTACAATGATGCTTCGGGGAAGTTGACGCCAGCGGAGTTAGATTCGA
Source organism: Agriotes lineatus (assembly GCA_940337035.1). Lineage (NCBI taxonomy): Eukaryota > Metazoa > Arthropoda > Insecta > Coleoptera > Elateridae > Agriotes > Agriotes lineatus. The sequence continues at coordinate 29,612 of CALNHX010000752.1, read as the reverse complement.
CGCTTCTCCGGCTATTGACATCTGCTTGACAGATTTGCGTGCCCTGTTGAAGATCCGTTCGCTCCGGATCGAGTTGAGGTCCTCTGTGTTGGAATCCCACGCTTGCAACGTCGCTTCTTTTCGCAATGCCAGGTGCACCGTCACGCTCAATGTTACTGCTTCCGGGAACTCATCTTCACACATTTTGTCCAGTAACGAATTTTTCCCCTAACACACTGTCAAGTTTATTACCAAATTTTCAGTTGACCGCGAGTTTCTTTATTCGAGCGTGCCGATCACTAACACCTTTGTCTCGATTTTGCGTTGCCGTATGAAATTCGATTGGCTCCCAATATACCTACATGTTAGGGCTTGTAAGGACAATTTTTGCATTTAGCGCTTTTCTGTCTTACCGCTTTTGTATTCTAATTTTTTTCTAAATTGTCGGGGCTGGGGAGCCCCCTTCGTCATGCGAAATTCTGATTTAATATTTCACCATAATGACGCAATCCGTAGGGTTTTAAAGTCAGACAGCGAACCAGATGAGTAAAGCAGGCGCGCATCCATTTGGGTTCAGCATTTAACACATAGAGTTCAAGAAGGCAACAGGTGATAGTTTTGTTCCGCCGGCGGAGGCCTTGGCCTTCGCCGGGCAATGTTGAAGTTAGTGAAACTAAATAGGTGATACCGGTCGAGTCTTGGTCTTTTAAGTGACGATTTATGTGAAGATATTAGCTGAAGAATTTTCGTACCACAGAGAGCAAGTTCCGAGTCGTCGCCTGGAGCGGATCTTTAATTGGAATCCTCGTTTGTGCTAAATTGTTGTTAATGAAGCTATCTGTACCGTATCGCAACTCTTGCCTGTTGATTACTTGCTTCGTTCTAACACCGTCCAGACCCACTTGGCAGACGACACTTTATGCCGTTTCCCATAGTTTCTTCAATCATTTTGGAGCCAGTCGCTTGAGCCCAACCAGCACCATCGTAGCAGCTGAATCCCTCAAAAGGTATTGTGTCATTTTGTAGCAATTTTAACGAGTGTACAATATGCAATGAAGTGATTTCTGAAGTGTCGCTATTTTGCGTAACGCTGTTGATAATTTAAAATTAAGATTTTTAAAATTACCGTCAAGTTTTAATGTTTGTATTTAGTTTCATATTGTAAGATTGAAGTAATTACCGTCATGGTGTCAGATTGGATTGTTTACCGTCAAGATTTATCGTGTGTAGTTAGTTCAATTGTTGTGTAATTAAAGCTGGTACCGTTTTTGAGTCAGTTAGTTTAACGCCTGTATTTAGATTAAACGTTGCGCAATTAATAGCACTAACCTTTTTTCAGTAATACATTTGAGGTTCATTGTTCACATACATATTCCTTCGTTAATATAGTTTATTTTCAATTAGTTGTGCTTTTCTTTAGTAGATATATGACGTTTGATTGTGTTAGTTTGTGATTAAAGGGGTTCAAACAGCTCTAAATGTAAGTTAAGGTAAGTCCGACCCAGCTGTTCGTGGATTGTCGTTCAAGCACTGCCAAGGTTGAATCAGAAAGGTCGGGTCATCGCTTCCACTTTTTTAATGAGCCCACCTATGTTTTTCCCGATTTAGTAAGTTAAGTGGTGGCGTTTGGCATATAGCATCTTTATTTCGTTTACCGGATCGTAGCCCTAATTAAGGTCGCAAAAAAAACCCTTCTCCACTGAGTGAACCGGAAACCTTTGTTACAGCCCATCGTAACGTAATTTGGGCAATTGATCCGAGAATTTCCCGATTTTGTGTAATTTCATGTCGTAACGTCAATTTCGTTCTGTAACAGGCTGAAATGGTTTTTTAATAGCTCACACAACTGTTTATACGTTTTTGCATTCAGTAGTTCCTGAAACGCAAATCGCGTAACTACTTGTACGTTTCTTATCCCACTAAGCTTATTAAATAGCCGCGCGTCTTTTTTCATCTTGGCTGATTAAATTAGCATTGAAAAATTGCTCCAATCGTTCCTGATAAATTACCCATTCATCGGAAATGTGGAACTCTAAGGGATCGATTAACCAAGCTATTGTTTCTACACTTCTTAACCAACGCCGCCGTGCTAAGTCTATTAAAATGCGCGCACCCTTTGCACTTAGAGAAGCACTTTTTTCAATTTCTTATATCTTCGCCGCCACTGTAGCGTTTAAGAGGTTCCAATAAAACACAATATATCTTTACTATTACTTTATTCGCAACCCTCTGCTTAGCCGATAATTTAACACTGCCCGCCGGACTCCGACTTACGTGTTGTAAGCAAAACGGGTCTGTGTTCGTTTACCTAAAACTGTTATTTTCACCTTTATTGGTAAATACTCTACAATTAAGAATTAATATTTTAGTAATGCGAATTGCCCATACCTCCGTTAACTTGTATTATTATTTACTCTTCCTAAATATTCATAATCGTAACATTTAATTGGTATCTGCTTTATATTGTGCTTTGAGTCCCGCCCCCCCAAATTTAATTGTTGGGGTTAAACGCCCTTTTTGTTTTTGAATTGTTTGAACTGCACTGTTATTGATGATCTTGTCGATTGAGTATTTTTGTATTTCTACTACCAAGCATTGAAGGAAAAATTATATTGCCCTTACTTATCCATTAATAGTTATTTATGTATTAAGGGCATAATCAATAGATGATGGCACGAGGCAATGTTTAGAGCGCGACGCGAAGCGGAGAGCTTTAAATTTTCCGAGAGTTATAATCGTGATTAGGCACATGGTACTTACAACGTTTTATTTCAATTTGGTTCTCAAAATGGACAAAATTCAAATATTCAGTATTTTCACTACAGACTACTGCGTCACCGTTGTGCTGGCGCTGTGAATTGTTGGTGTGCTATGGTTACTATGCAGATTGTTGGTGTTGTTATAATACATTTTTGGTGCTTGTTATACTGCTTACCAACTTCGCAGGCCCTAGGGCAATAAAACCCAGTTTACACCCGCTATCGAGCGCCCATAAACCAGATTATGTTTCAAAAATGAAATAAAATTTTACTTAGGCGTCCTTATGATCTTCTTTTCTCTATAGGAGTTGGGCAGTACGCCTTTTCGACGTGCATCTTTTTTTAGCAAAGCGTTTTGGGCTAGTTGCTACTCGGTGCCCATATCTTTTGTGACAAATTGAGCTTTTCCTTTTTGTTATTGAATCCAAGAATTTTGGAGTACTCACGACGATATACCGTGTGTCCCCAGGCTTTCGCACCATGGAATCAGAACAACGTTAATTTCTCCCAAAGATCAGCTCTTGCTTTTACGAAAACAGCTTAACAACAAACCCTATCATATTTATTTTTCTATGGCAATAAACGATTAAGTGGTATTCAACATGAAGTATGGTGTCAAATTCGAGGTTAGAAAGTTAGGTTTTGAGTCAATTTTGACACAGACTGACGCAAAACCTAACCTGATTACCTTGAATTTGACATAGACTTACAGTGTCACCAACATACTATTCATACGTTGTATAACCATGACCAATCAAAAACGTTCGATCATTTCTGAAGGCACTTTATTTGTTACTTACAAATTTAATTTTAATGGTCAATGCTTAGCAACCGTGTGACTATCAATTACCATCGGAAGAGTAGATCTTTAAAATAAACTAGCATCACTCCAGCGCCATGGTGCGTAGTCTCGTAGACGCACGGTATATTAAATGAATGGAAAAATAATATTGATGATGATAAGATAGTGGCGGCAATATTCTTAGATTTAAAAAGAGCATTTGAGACTATAGATAGAAGAAGATTGTTACATAAATTCAAAAGTATTGGCATAGAAGGGAAGGTGCTAAAATGGTTCGAAAGTTATTTAACAGGTAGAACGCAAGTTGTAAAGTGTGGTGATGTGGTATCAGATGCCTTAAATATAGATGTAGGTGTGCCACAAGGTAGTATTCTGGGACCAATACTGTTTCTGATATATATAAATGATGTTGAGACGGTATTCAAATACTGCAAATTTCATTTATTCGCTGATGATATGGTTATATATATATATGTGGGGATATTAGGTTAGAGGTGCTAAAGAGGTTACAAGATGAACTAAGAAGATTACAAGTTTGGTTCGAACTAAATAAATTAAAGGTAAATGTAAATAAAACAAAAGCAATGTTAATTGGTAAGGAGAGAATGGTTAACGACTGGAAACTTGATGGGTGTAATGTAAGTATAGATGTACACAACTGGAGCTTGTACAATCACATAAATACTTGGGATTTATAGTTGATAGGAAGTTAAACTTTTCGGAACATATAGATTACATCTGTAAAAAAATCAGTAAGAAATTAGGAGTGCTACATAGATGCAGTGGTTACTTAAGTAAAACTGTGAGACTGAATATTTATAATTCCATTATTCTACCTCATTTTCAATTTGGTGCTAGAATTTTATATTTGGCAAGAAGGGGAGATATGAATAGATTACAGCTGTTGCAAAATAGGGTAATGAGAATAATATTAAAAAGGAATAGGTATGCAAAAATTGATGATATGTTGCGAACATTAAAATGGTGAGATGTGTGAAAATTTGGGCGTTGACATTTATACATAAGATTAAAACAGGGGAAGTGCCCGAATATTTTAGCAAGGTGTTACGAACCTTCAACCAAATTCGTGCACACAATACTAGAAATAAGGATAAATTTATATTAGATCAGAAAAACAGGAAAGACTCACAAAATTCATTATTTTTCAAAACTTTAATCAGGTATAACATATTACCAAATAGTATTTGCAATCTAAATAGTAGATTATTTAAGAAACAACTAGTTAAGATGTACCAAAGATAGTTCCAGTTTCCAGTTCTCTATACAGTTCTTATATAGGTAATAGTTTTAAAGTACAAGTTTGTGTTATTATTTAGGCATAAGATAGGTTACTAGTATTAGCTGTTAGCCAGAATTTTTATTTTTTTTTACTTTGCATAATTTTGTGACTACCTATAATAGTTGTGTAATAATGTAATTTGATATTATGTAGCAAATTGCTAAATAAAATTTATTATTATTATTATTATAGTCAGAATATGTCGCGAAATAAATTTAAAATTAGTTGCCTATGATTAGTGATTTATGTTTGACAGTACTGAAGTGTATTGTCAGTCTATGTCAAATTCGAGGTTCGTAGGTTAGGTTTTGTTGGATATTTGAAACATACTGACGCAAAACTTAACCTGAAAATTACGAATTTGACATAGCTTGACAGTGCTACCAACAATGCAGTAGTATAAACAATGAAAACTCACTTATGAATAAAACTTCATTTTAATCACCGAAAACAGTTGTCTAATGTATGGTAATAGGCGCTACTGTAAGATAAAATAATAAATCGGGCAATGCTGTGGCAAGAAAATGTCGAACTGGCACTGACAGAAAAAAAGTTGCATCCGCTGCATCACCGAATCAGTTAGTCCAACATGAAAAGAAAAAATCATAGCCAACTCTGTCCCAAAAAGGTCGTGAACAGATTATATGTATTAAAATTTTTAAAGCGCAAAGGAAAGTTTGTATGCATACTATGCTCTAAATCCTTCTGAATATTACTCTTTACAGCATTGCATCTTGTTTCTTTATTGCAGAGACATTTTTTTTTACGTGTGTCATCGACAAAACAACACACATGTATAGCCCCTCCGTTAGAAGAAAATCCTGTCAATCGTTTCCGTTAATCTCAATAGTTTTACCATAGTCAATTATTTTCTGACTACTTTCCGAAGCATATTCTGAAAGATCTACATATTCATCCATGACAAATATTTCTTTACTGTTTGCTGCAAGCTGCAGGTGTTAAATAATTTAAAATAGAATTTATCCCCCTGCCCCCCAGACACTGATTTTATCAATTTTTCATGGGTTTTTGAATGTCTGTAAAAATTTCCAGCAAGTCACCGTTTTGTACCACTGGAAGACTTAACTCATATCTTCGTTATCAACATTTTTCCATTACACATGAAACATGTTACCTCAAGTATACTTTCTTTTTCAACATTATATTTGACAATAAATACCCATTAACATCAAAATATTTTCAAAAAATGTAAAGAGGAGAACAGCTTCTTGTTCAACTTGCTGCAAAAAATCCAAATGAGGCTCATTAACCTTATCAGCCTACTAGATTCGTCCAGTTTGTTAATTTGGTTTCGCTGTTCTGCCATATTACTCGTAGGTTTATTCATAAGGGTTCTACAACGACATGTTTAAGTTATTGTATAAAACAAGATCATGATGTAGGTACTAACTATTATCACGGCTCGGCTGAATTCATTAAATAATTAATGAAATATAAATATTTTTTTTAATAAAACAAATTCTTGTAGGATTGTAATTCATATTGTATGAAACATTTTAAGTTTGAAAATCAGTTTCATATAATCAAATCTAAAGTCTTTTGAAATCCAGTTTTATCCATAACAGATACTACATGGATAAGTAAACGTTACATTATATAATTGTGCAGCCAGCAGTAGTTAATTATTTCCAATAACGGATAACGGAAAAATAAGGGATTGCACGTTAGAAATCATGAATAGTAGGCTAATTGAACAAAATTGGTTACTACGAGGGGAACTAGAAAAATTATCTACCTAGCCATGATAGAAACAATTGATAAGCTTCAGCTTGTAATGTCAAACAGTGACAAGTCTTTCATTGTTGCGAGAAAAATTTGATTCATATCCGCCAGTAATTTTATATTTTGTGGAGTGTTTTGTGTCTAAAAATGAGTCTTTTGAAATTAGAGCATCGAAGTGTAATAAAATTCCTTACAAAGAAAGGCAACAATCCGAAAAAGATTCGCGAACGAATGATTCCGGTGTATGGAGACGATGCTCCGTCATATTTCACAATTAAATTTTGGTCAAAACAATTTCGGTGGGGACGGGAATCTATAGAAGATGATCCCAGAAGTGGAAGACCTGCAGAAGCGACAAATGTTGAAATGTGCAAGAAAGTGGAAGCCATGGTTCTTGAGGATCGCCGTATAAAAGTCTTCACCATTGCTATAGCATTGGAAATACCCGAACCTAGCGTTTTGACAATATTGCACGACAAACTGGGCATGAGTAAAGTTTCAGCAAGGTGGGTTCTCAGATTATTGTCTCCTGAGCAAAAGCTGCGTAGACAGCAAATTTGTAGAAACAATTTGGAATCTTTGGAAGCGAATAGTGACTGGTGATGAGACTTAGGTACATCACTGGGACCCTGAGCCGAAATTAGAGTCCATGCAATGGGTGCATAAGGGGTCTCCTCCCCCACAGAAGGCCCGCACGCAATCTTCAGCTGGAAAACTCATGGCAACCATCTTTTGGGAAATGCAAGGTATTCTTTTGATTGAATATATGCCTAAAGGCTCTACAATCACTGCAGAGGTTTATGGTAACACCCTCAAAAAGCTGCGTACAGCTATTGTCAAAGAACGTCCAAATTTATGACAAGGTGAATCGCTCATTCTTCATGACAACGGGACCGTGCATAAGGCCGCCAAAGTCAAACCAATTCTGCAGGAATGCCGCTTTATTGAGGTAAACCATCCACCTTATAGTCCGGATCTGGCACCGTCCGACTTCTATCTATTCAGAAACCTAAAAAAGAATCTCAGAGGGCGTCGTTTTGAAACAGACGAGCATTTCAAGGAGGCAGTCAAGGACTATTTTGAGATCCAAGAAGAATCTTTTTTTTTCAACGGGCATTAACTCTTTGAAGGACAAATGGCATAAGTGCGTTGAAGGTGGAGGAGATTATATTGAAAAATAAAATTATTTAAAAAACCGTATGTAATTCGTTTCGTAGTTAGGTAGATAACTTTTCTAGTTCCCCTCGTAAATTCAACTGGTATTGAATTATTTTACTTAAAGATGTACCGGGTGTCTTAAAATGAATTACATCTAGTATGCTTTGAATTTCCCATAATGCAATCTAAACTTTTGCTTGAAATTGGCAAGACTGTAAGTCTATGTCAAGTTCGAGGTTAGCAGGTTATGTTTTGCGTCAGTTTGTGTCTAATTTGCTAACCTCGAATTTGACATAGACTTACAGTCTTGCCAATTTCAAGTAAAATTTTAGATTGCATTATGGGAAATTCAAAGCATACTAGATGTAATTCATTTTAAGACACCCCTATAATAGCATTGAAGAAATTGTTAATGAATTAATGCCGATAGAAAAACTTAAAATTAGTAAAAATCAGGTGCCATGGTATGATCATGAAGTTAGATGCAAAGCTAATAAATGCGATCAATCTTATAAACTGTTTAAGAATGCAAGGGTCAATGATAAAAAATTTTTGTGGAATAAATATAAAAAAGCAGGAATAAAACTGTAAATTTGCTCAAAGTTAAGGAAACTAAGGGTCGGTTGCAGAAAGCAATGTTAAGTCTGGTGTTAGCTAACGTCACGTCAAAGTGAACAAAAACGAATCAAATCTCAAATGTTTATGGTAACTAATACATTAGTAAACAAAATTTGCTGGGGCTATAGCTGATGGCTGCCAGCGGGGTCACAGGTGGCGGATAGTGAACGGCCTTTAGATATAGAGGTTAGCTGCGAAATAAGCAGATACTTCGTAATATCTGACGAATAAGCAGTCCCCGACCAAACAGCTCACCGACCAGGCGCCGGTATAAGCGATTCCCCTCTTTACTGCAAACAGCCTCCATAAGAGGGTGGAAGAGCAGACTGAGGGAAGGGCACTCTTTTGTCCTTGGGGTGAGAAATCATCCCAAAAGGCGGATGAACCAAGATGGTCAACGGCGTAAGGATACAGAAGGCAAGGAGAAACCACGCATTCAAGACTCACATGAGTATCTCTTGTATAATCATCATGTACACCAAAACCCAATATTCGAAGATTACTGATCATGGGTCTCGGATCCCAAGATCCGGCAGAGAAGGACACGCACAAGACTGCAGGGCCTCCTCGGTCGTCATCCTGCGAAATCCCTGCATTGTACCTACTAAAGAAAATCTTGCAGTGATAAACAAGGAAACAGCCAAACTGAAAACACATAAAATGTCAATGAGAATAGGTACCTGGAATGTGAGAAGTGCCTACGAAGAAGAAAAGATATATAATATAGTTCAAGAAGCAGTAAGACTAAAAGTTGATATAATGGGAATAAGTGAGTTGCGCTGGCCTGGTTCCGGACAATGTACAATATTAAACCATGCTGTATACTATTCCGGTAATAATGACAACCAGCACCGACATGGTGTGGGCATCATACTTACAAAAGAAATTAACGATTCTGTCAAAAATGTTATAACCCACTCAGATAGAATTATAATGGTACAATTACAAGCAGTACCTTTCAATATAAATGTTATTCAAGTATACGCGCCAACTACGGCTAGGGACGATGCAGAGGTAGAAGAAATGTATGCACAATTGACAGAAGTATTAAAACATACCAAACACAATGACATGAACTTAGTGATAGGTGATTTTAACGCCAAAGTTGGACGTGGAAAAGAAGCAGACGTAGTTGGTTCATATGGCCTAGGATCAAGAAATGACAGAGGGGATAGATTTATACAATTTTGCAGAGAAGAGGAACTGGTAATAACGAACACTTACTTTAAACTCCCTCCTAGAAGACTGTATACCTGGAAGGCTCCGGGTGACACCAGAAGGAACCAAATTGATTACATTGCTATTAATAATCGATTTCGAAATTGCATAAAATCAGCAAAAGCATATCCGGGAGCAGATGTTGGTTCAGATCATAACCCCCTAGTGTGTACAGTAAAAGTAAAGCTTAAAAAAGTTAAGAAAAGCGTACCACCAAAAAAGTCAGATATGAGAAAATTAACAGAAGAGAACATTAGAGAACAGGTGCGCGAATCTTTAAGTACGGAATTCGATCATACAGTTGATTCTGAGATAGGTGGGGTACAAGAAAACTGCCAAACCATCAAACAAAAGATTCAAGGAGATATCAAAAATCACATACCTCTGAAAAGAACAGAAAAGAAGAAAGAGTGGATGACAGAAGAAATCTTAAAACTTATTGAAGAGAGGAGACTAGTAAAGAATAAAAATGTGGAAAAATATAAACAGCTACAAATTTGTATACGGAAGAATATAAGATTTTTTTTTTTTTTTAATTAAAAACCGCCCGAAGGCAAAAGACTACAACTATTCACAGTAGAATATCTAGTAGCTACACTATATTTCTAGTAAACGTTTGTGAGAACACAGCCAAGTGGATGAGTCCCGAAAATTCTAACCTGGTTCACAAGGTATTTACATGCAAGCACATACATACACTTTAAGAACCCACTTTAAGTATTACACAAGATCTTGAGGTTTCTTTCTTTTTAAACGTCGTGTGTGGTTGGCGAAATCCAGCAACTGCAAAGCTTCAGAATTGACGTGATGGTGGAGTCGATTTTCGTGCTTCCTGGCAAACCGCCTTGCCTCCTCAGCGACCGTGGGAATATCCAAGTCTCGATGTATATCTTGGTTTCGCTCATACAAGTTAGCATTAACTATTAGACGAAGTACTTTATTCTGGCATCTCTGAATAATCTCGATATTGCACTGTTTGGCGCACCCCCATATTTGGATGCCATAAGTCCAAATCTTCAAAATCTGTTTATAAATTAGAACCTTGTTGTAAAGGGTTACCTGAGAATATCGACCTAATAACCAGTACATCTCTCTGATTTTTATATTCAACTGCTCTTTTTTTATTTTACAATGTTCCTTCCATGTTAGGCGTGCATCTAGATTCATACCAAGGTATTTTGCCGTATTTTTATTTGGTATCACTGAGTTGTTTATAGTTACAGGATGATACTCATGCTTTTTATTGGTGAACACTATGTATACAGATTTATTTTGGCTTAAGTGTATTCGCCATTTTCTACACCAGCTGTGAATTTTGTCGAGACTGCTTTGGAGATGTTGCGTAGCCTGTGTTAGATTATCGTTGACAGACAACACGGCAGTGTCGTCAGCAAACGTCGCTGTTACTGTTTTTTCGTCTGTCGGTAAGTCACAGGTGAATATTAAATACAGAACTGGGCCCAAAACACTGCCCTGTGGCACTCCAGCTGTAATTGGATGTAAACTTGAAAAAGCATCACCTTGTTTAACTCTGAAGTACCGATCAGAAAGGTATGATTTGAGTAGTTCGCACAGGTTTTTTGGTAGTAACATGTTTAGTTTGTTAATTAGCCCTGTATGCCATACGCGGTCGAAGGCTTGAGACACATCGAGAAAAACGGCTGCGCAGTATTTTCTATCTTCTAAAGATTTTTCTATAACATCTGTGACCCTGTGAACTTGGTCAATAGTAGAATGATTACTACGAAACCCGAACTGGTGGTTCGGAATTACATTTTCTATTGATGGATATATTCGTTTCAGCAGCAATCTTTCGAATAGTTTGGAGATCATCGGTAATAAGCTAATTGGTCGGTATGAGGCCAACTCTGTTGGCGACTTGCCTGGTTTTGGAATTAAAATAATTTGGGCTATTTTCCAAAGTTGCGGGTAATATTTTAATCTTAATGCCGCATTAAATATATGAGTTAAGACTAATATTGCCTTCGCAGGAAGTTCTTGAAGTAGACGGACGGTTATGAGTTCAAATCCTGGAGCCTTTTTTGGGTTCAAATTAGATTTGATTTCTTTAGTTATCTCACTAATTGTTATAGGCCTAGTAGGAGATTGGTCATTATTGTTGCTCTCCAATTCATCTGTTTGGTCATTCGAAGCGTTAGGTTGGAATACTGCTTCTAAATGGGCAGCAAAGGCTTCCGCCTTTTCTTTATCGCTACGCATCCAGGCACCCAGTCCGTTTTTAATCGCTGGGATTTGCATGTGTGGCCGTTGGAACTTTTTCGTTGCTTTCCATAAGCTATACTCTTTTTCTTGAGAGTCAGATAAATTTTCAAGGTAATTGGATAAGGTTTTATTCTTTATTTTTCCAATTAGGCGTGTGAGTTGCTGAGTAAGTCGATTTAATTGAGTTTTATCTGAAGGTTGTCGGGTTTGATGCCATTTCCTCCTTGCTTTGCGTTTTAACGTCACCAGTTCGCTAACTTCCTTTGGATAGTTAACTCCAGTAGGTTTGAGATTAGTCGATGGAGTAGCTTCCCATGCAGCTTGTTGTATGGTATTATTAAAGTCGCTTACTGCTTTGTCTAATTCCTCAGCAGTTTTTAGCGAACGATCTACCTTTATTTCATTTAATACTTTAAGACGAAATAGGTCCCAATCAGTATTGCGACTGGTTAGTGCCGGTTGGCGTTCTTTTTTAATTAACGCTGTACTTAACGTCAGTATAACAGGGGAATGGTCTGTACCTAAGTCTTTATTCCCTTCGACGTCTACATAAAAGTAGGATATGTTTTTAGTAACAAAGAAATCTATAAGATCGGGTACTTTATTAATGTCAGTCGGCCAGTACGTCGGTCTTCCTGAGGAGTACGGTTGGCATTTAAGTTTGTCAATAGCTTTCGTTAATTGTCTTCCCCTGGAGTTAATTAAGCGAGAGCCCCATCTGAAGTGTTTAGCGTTGAAATCGCCCCCAATCACATATCGGTTACCTAAACTTTGAAGCAGTACTTCGAAATCGGTTTGGTCTATTCTTTGGCTTGGTGGAAAATATATGGCTGCAACAGTCAACTCGCTTATTTTGTCTTTAACTTTTATTGAAGTAACTTGCATGTTTTCTTTCTCTATTTTGCGCTCCTCGTAATGCTGGATGTCGTTTTTTACAAGTACAGCAGATCCCCAGTGCCCTTCACCTTGAGGGTGTTGCGCGTGATAAAGTTGATAACCTTTTATTGTTAAATAAGACCGTTTAGTAAAATGCGTTTCTGATATAAGAAGAACATCAATTTTCTGTTAATTTAAAAATATTTCTATTTCGTGTCGTCTTTGCGCCAGTCCGTTTGCATTATATGCAGCAATTCGTAGAGTAGCCATTATCTCGAACTGATAGCTTTTGTAGTTGTTCCTTGCTGATTTATTTCTAAATTTTGAAGACGCTTAAGCAATAACTCGTTAGTTTTGATAAGCTGTTCATTGATTTTTTCGGATTTATCCAATCTAATAAGAATTTTTTCCAACATACTAGAGAATATTTGGTGATTTTTACTTTCGGCAGACGTGGTAGCAGCGGTTACAGCATACGTATTGTTCTTGGTTACCGAAGCCTCATTAGTAGTAGTTAATTGCAGATTGTCTGCTTCTGGAGGTTTCGATATTTTAGTGCAAGGTTTAGGCTGACTATTTTTAAGTTTTTCTTTAATTTTTGCGAGCTCTAACGGTATTTCGCATCCTTTATAATTTGCAGGATGGGCACCACCACATCCAGCACATTTCGGTGGGAGTTTTCTGTCTTTTTTACATTCTGTTGATAGATGACGACCCGCACAGCGTACGCATCTTGGTTCACGATGGCATCCATTTTTTGTGTGACCATAGGCTTGGCATCTTCTGCATTGTGGGTTTCCCGTTGGATTACGCCACGCTTCGATTTTAATAGCTATAAACATGATATGTCTAATTTGATAAATTCTTTTGATGTCTTCTTTGTTATCAAAGTCGACCATGAACAGAGGTAGTGGAGTTTTTTCAATTATATTTGTGTCTTCGTTTCTTTTACGTTTAAAAATGTTTACAGCATTAATTGCTAGATAGCCTCTCGATTGAAGATCGTTGACGATTTCTTGGGGTGTTACACTTGGCGGCAGAATTTTGACTGCAATACGTATTGGTTTTTCTTGTTTTAGTTTATATGTGTGCCAGTTATAATCATAATCTTGGTTTAAGGCATTTGTTACTTTCCTATAACGATCGATGTCATCGAACGATACTTTTGCTTGGTCACCTGTCATTTGCATGCAGGTAAAACCATCCTTGATTAATTCGGCAATTTGATTAGTCAATGCCTTGCAGTCCTCAACTCCCGCGATATATATTGGTTTAGGTTTTATGTTTGCTTTTAATTCATTGAAATCCCGTTTAGGTTCATCTTTATATCTGTTTTGTTTATCGCCAGGTGGAGACGTTGATTTAACTCGGCGTCTTTTCTTAGTTTGGGTGATCCACTCAGTCTCTCGAATTAGTTCTTCCTCAATATAAGAAATGCTAAAGATAAATGGTTGAATGACAAATGTGAAGAAATAGAAGAATCTCAGAAAAACCATGACTTATTTAATATGCACCGTAAAATAAAAGAAGCTGCTGGTATCTACAGAAAGAAACTAGCAGGTCGGTTAGTAGATAATACCGGTAAAGATATAACAGATATAAATATTAAATTACAAGTATGGGAGGCATATATTAAAAAATTATTTGCAGACGATCGTCTCAATAAACATGGAATGGATGATGCCAATTGCGGACCCGGCATAACAAAAAGAGAAGTGACGAACGCCATCGCTAAGGCAAAGAATGGAAAGGCGGCAGGTTCGGATGAAATACCAACAGAAATTTTGAAACTTTTAAATGACAACGGTATAAAAGCTCTCACACAATTATATAACATGATTTACGACACTGGAGAAATCCCATACGAATGGCTTACATCAACTTTTGTCGCTATACCCAAAAAACCGACATCAAAACAGTGCGATGAATATAGAACGATAAGTCTGATGAGCTGCACTCTAAAAATTTTCACATATAATCTCATAAGAGCATTAATTCTTTCCGGAAATTTTTTTGAGTGCGGTTCAACAACGTCGTATTAATTTGCCCGAGCGGGACGCGAGGGCAAATTAGGACGTTGTGGAATGCACGAAAAATAATTTCCGGATATGAATTAATGCTCGAATGCAGATTCGGTAAGAAAATCGTAACGACACAAACCCTAAAAAGAAGTAATGTCTACCTACAAAAAATTTCCAAGAAATTTTGTTGTTGTCTTGGATACGGCTCGTGAACTAATTTTTCTATTGGCCATTAATGAGTGTCGTACGATTTTCCTCAAAATAATACATGCCAGAATATACCGTCAATGTGAAAAGGGTTTAGAAATGCTTTGGGAACGCGAGAGGCGCTTTTCGCCCTCAATGTACTAATTCAAAGATGCAGAGACGTAAACTGTGAAGTGCATATATGCTTCATAGATTTTAGTAAGGCATTTGACAAAGTGAAGCATGACAAGTTATTAGAAATTCTAAAGAAAACCGGTATAGATGATAAAAACATCCGTATCATCGCTAACTTATATTGGAGTCAACTAGCAAAAGTACGAGTCGAAAACCAATCTACCGAACAAATCCAAATTCTCAGAGGCGTACGGCAGGGGTGTGTACTTTCACCAGTACTATTTAACTTGTATTCTGAGGAAATTTTTAAAGAGGCTCTAAATGATGTGGAGGAAGGCATCCTGGTGAACGGAGAACTCGTTAAGGTGACTGTTTAGTAACTTTAGATTTCGCTTCGAACAAGTCCAGAATTTTCAAAACCGCCTAAAGATAGGCAACAAGCCATACTAGTAATTTTTCAATGATTTCGTTTACACGTCATAACCTTGCTATGTTATTGGTACTATGTAGAGGAAACAAAATATGAATGGAGCCACAGGATTATGATATAGGTGGTTCGTTGGGCGCTTATCGAGAAGCCCAAAATTCCAAAGTTACATTTAAATTGTTTTATAATGACGTTCTGTAATGACTAATAAACTTCAACTTGGTGGTTTATAAAATCTTGACGGAGTTATTATCAGTTATTATTCCCGCTGAGCTTTCCTTAGACTTGTACCTAGTGACAATAATTGAAGTGTGAGTGCTAAAATATAGGTTCAAGGTCGCAAGGGTGGACGTGGTGCAGAACACAACCTCGATGGTGTAGACGATAAGGGGTTGGCCAGATGAATTAGAATCCCCCGAAGGACAAAAGACAACGTAACGACACTTCCAATACAGGAACCACAGGGCAACGTCCGAGATTTAAACAACACGACGTCATACTTAAATTAGCGTTGGTTCTATGAAGAGCTCGTTAAAATCCGCGACAGCGATAATTTTGGAGTCTCGCAACCCTACGAAAAGAACTCTCGACCACACTAACTTAACTTGCTTCAACTGCTCCCCAAACGGTTAATGTTCACAGCACGAAGAACGCTTAGGATTTCTCACGTAACAAAACAGTTTCATTACTTAAGAAGGCACTCCGGTAAGTTCAACAGGTCCTCAAAAGGCACAATTCACGGAACACATTACTTGAAGCGGAATTACAAGAGTCCCCCCCCCCCGGTCGCAAAGCGACACGGACCGGGGGTTAAAAATTAAATACGTTTGTTCTAGTTCAAGGACCGGTAGGAAGTGATGCTTAAGTCACAGATTCGAAATTTAATTGCCGTTGACGCAAGCGCGTGACTACGCTCCGTCCTTGTTCAACTCGTTAGGTTTAAGAATATGACGGATCGAAATGATGAAACAACTTTACTTAACCAGGGGGTTCGCACGTAAAATTACAACCGCCTGTTCGGCGTCAAGAACCACTTAATACGTGATAATGGCAAGATGACATCATTCATGCAGAATTCAACGGCCGAACAAAGGTCTTTTGTCAAGCGGCTTACTGAGAATTTGCGAACGAAGAAACTGTACTGCTTGCAGCAGGTCAAGTTTTAATAACATTTCCAAGCTAAAGATTTGGTCTTAAAGGAATCGGAAACAACTTTCGTATGGGAAATAGATATTGAATACATTACTAAATTGCGAATTTTTACTACATTATTCGGGAAAGATACTAAAATCTGAGGAAATAGCTAAGCTTGTCAAATAGTTTTAACAAAATATAAGAAAAACGCAAATTGCAAATTATAACCGTTATTAATAAAAAATGGGTACTCATAGGTATGTGATTAAGTTAAAAATTATAAAAACCAATAATTATATGTTTTTTTTCTATAGCACATGTTAAAGTGTGCTTTTATCAACTCAAAACAAAAGGTCAAGTTTTACTTTAACAGCAAGGGTAGATAAAGTAGCACTTTAACACCAAGGATAGATAAAGTAATTTAATTTTCTAACTTTTGTTTAAATTAAATATGACAGCTTCGCATTATCGTAGCAACCCAATCTAGCTACTGACATTTTGAAATGTCATTATTTCTTTTGAAATTGTTAAAGTTCTTGCTATAGAAAAAAATATTGTATTATACACGACGATAAAGTTATTTCTATCCACTCTTGAATCATTAACGTCTCGACTTCGTCTCGACGTTAAACGATTCACTCGTGGATAAAATTTAACTTTATCGTCTTGTATAATAAATTACTATTAATATGATATGTTATGTGCTATTCCACGGACATAATCATATATATTTCTGTCATGTCCATAATTATTCACTAATCTTAAAAGTCTCTGTGCACTATCACGATATATTCTTCGACTTATGGTGTGTTGTTGACCGCTGACATATTGTTCTATCCGTAATTCGTTCAAACTCTGCTCCCTTTTTAATGCCGAAATAAATTTCCAGATGTTAAGACCACATAAATTCGAGCAAAACATTTTCGAGAAATTGCGGGCCGAGGAACTTGTATTTCGAGAAAAGTTACATTCGAGCAATTTGATTTTCGAGCAATTGATTTCGAGCAATTGGAGACGTAACTACCTATCGGTAATACTCATTACTTACTCATTAAAGTGATGATTCGTTAGTTTTTTTAATCGATTCAAGCAATAGTCACGCAAAATATATTGCGTGCTTAGTTTCTTGCTTCGATAATACTGACCAGCTTCGCTGTGGGCGTATTTTCTAAACAATCCAGCGATCGTGCAATCTGACCAGCATTATCGGCAAGTCACTATGGACTTAATACATTACTGTTGAGAAAACACCAGCAAGTGGCGTCATTGTACCGACGGCAGTCATTAACTGTCAATCGTTAATAGCGTTTATTTGTTTTAGAAAAGGACCACCACATGATGAAATTGGTAATTACATCAGAGACAGCCTCTTAATGGTGAGGCACTAACACCCCATGAAGAAGCTTGGCCTGCAAGGCGGAAGGTCAGAGCTTCCGTATCCTCGCTATCACACCCGGCTGTCGCGTGTCAAATTCATGACACGTGGTGATGTGGTGAGAATCACGCATTAGACAACCGCATTATTACCCATTGTTCTTTCGAACGCAGGTCCCCAATTATTTAAAGCGACCTCGTAGGCCGCCCGCCAGGCATCGATCTGGGATTTGAACTTCAGACTTTCGCACCGCAGTCCAATGCTCTAACCATTGAGCTACGCTGGAGCTGAGACAGCCTCTTATTACACTGTTATCTTTTGTGAATTCTTCTTCTTCTTCTTCTTCATTAGCCTTTCATCGTCCATCCTTGGACATAGGCCTCATCCAATTCATGCCAATGTTTTCGGTTCTGAGCTGTTCTCATCCGTACAAAGCCAGCTACTCTTTTCAGGTATCGGTCCATCTCATTTGAGGTTTTCCTCTGTTCCTTTTACCCATTTAGGGTCTCCATCTTTGTATCACAGCATTCCATCTTTCATCATTCTGCCTTGCATTGTGGCCTGCAAAGCTCCACTTCAGTTTTGCTACATGTTCAGCTACATCTTTTACTTTTGTTTTTTGTCGGATCCAGATGTTAGTTTTCCTGTCTTTCAAACTGATGTGCAACACAGATCTTTCAATTGCTTTTTGTGTCTTAACGAGCTTGTCAATATTTGCTTTGGTGAAGGTCCATGTCTGGCAGCCGTAGGATAGTACTGGCAGCACACACTGATCAAAAACTCGAGTTTTTAAATATTGTGGTAGTTTATTGCTTTTGAGAATGTATTTTAGTTTTCCGAAGTTTTCCCACGCGAGTCTTGTTCTTCTTTTAATTTCAGCCGTTTGGTTTTCTCTGTTGAGTTTTATTACTTGTCTCAAATATACATATTCCGGCACATTTACAATGATTTGATCTTTTACACTGATGTTTCTTGGATCGTTGGTATTCGTCATCATTTTTATTTTTGTAATATTTATGTTTAATCCAACTTTCTCAGAGGCTTCCACTAATTGTGTCAACATGATTTGTAGGTCATCAAAATTGTCAGTGATCATGATAATGTCATCGGCGAATTGTAAATTGTTTAGTCGTTTACCGTTGATTTCTATGCCTTTTTGTTTCCAGGGCAGAGTCTTAAAGATGTCCTCCAATGCCAACGTAAAGAGTTTTGGTGAGATTATGTCTCCCTGTCTTACACCGCGGTGGATTGGTATAGGTTTCGTAGTGACCTCTAGTTTAATTGTCATACATGCTTCTGTATAGATATTATGTATTAGATCCCTGTTAGGGGAGTCAATTCTACTGTTGTTTAAGGCATATTTTATCGCCCACAGTTCCATCGTGTCGAAGGCCTTTTTTATAGTCGACTAAGGCCAAGTATAGTGGTAGGTGATACTCATTTGTTTTTTCTATAAGGGTTTTTACAGTTAGCAGGTGGTCGGAAGTGCTGTAACCTTTTCGGAAGCCAGTCTGTTCAACTGGTTGGTAGGCGTCCATTTTATCACTTAAACGGTTTGTAATTATTTTCATGAACAACTTATAAATTTGCAACAGCAGGGAGATTGGTCTGTAATTTGTTAATTCGCGCTTATCTCCTTTCTTGTGTAATAGGATGGTCACTGCTTCGTTATAACTGCTAGGAATCTTTCCGTAATGTAAGCAGTCATTAAATAGTTGTGTAATATTTCCCATTAGTTCTTGCTCACCTTCCTTCGACATTTCTGCTATTATTTCATCCTGTCCTGATGCCTTGTTGTTCTTCATTTCTCTTAGGGCTTTTATTATTTCATAATTTTTCTTGTTAGTTGTTCTTTTATTTCCTCATCTGGAATTGTCTTAGAGCTATATAGATCTGTGTAGTACTTTTCTGTTATTGTGGTTATTTGTTGTTTACCCCTGTATTCTCTACCATCTGAACTTTTTAAGGCGATTATTTGTGTTTTACCTAGTGTTGGCCTTAGGCTTTTCATTCCTCTATTATTCTGTATTACTTTTTGTATTCTTTGTTGGCTATGTTTTTTAATATCTTCTTTAATCGTTTCCTTTATTGTTTTGTTCATTTCTGTAAATTCCGCTGTTTCTTTTCCCCTGTTTTATTAATTTTCGTCTTTGTTTCATCATGTATTTTGTATTACTGCTGATTTTTTCTTCCTTTCTTCCTTTCTTCCTTTCTTTTTTGTTACTTTCAATCCCGCTTTCAAAATGGCGTTCGTTAATTTCTTATTTTTGTTATTTATCTTTTCAGTGGTAGTTTCGTCACCTCCTTCTAGTTCTTGCTTTAATGCTTTGTTACCTTTTTCTTTAAGTATCCGTGTGTCTATGAGTGCTTTCCTTTTGGTTAGTTTTAATCTTTCTAATTTTGAATTTATATGTATTTTTGCTCTAACCAAACGGTTATCGCTCCCTGCGCTAAATAATTTTATTACCGTAACGTCCTTAAAGATCTCTTTTCTTGTTGCCATGATGTAGTACATTTCATTTTTGGTTGTTTTATCTGGGCTTAACCACGTCCACTCTCTTTGTGGTTTCTTTTTAAAGGTGTTCATAGCGTACATGTTCTGTTGTTCCATGTATTCCATTAATTTGTCACCTCTTGGGTTTCGAGTACCAGAGCCATAGTTACCAATTTTATCTTCGTTTTCTTCTTTTTTGCGCCCAATTTGGCATTAAAATCTCCCATCAAAATTGTTAGTTTTTTAGGGTGGTTTTCAATTGCTGCTGTTATATGTTCGTAGAATAAATCAATCGTTTCTTCGCCGCTAGTTGACGTAGGTGCATATACTTGAATATTTTTTATAGCACAGGTTTTATTTAATTTTAGTATTAGGAAGGCTACTCGGTTTGAAATTCCTTTATACATTTCGATGTAGGGTACTATCTTTTTGTTTATTAGGAATCCAATACCACTGTAAGTGTTCTCGTCATTTCCTCTATAGTATAAAGCATTTCCTGTTTGTAATATGCATTGACTTTCTCCTTTTCTTCTTATTTCGGATATACCTAGTACATCCCATCTTATCCCTTTTAATTCCTCTTCAAATTCGTATATATTTTCATCTGCCAACATTGACCTTATGTTGTATGTTCTATGTACAGTCTTGTCTGATATTGTTGTGATTTATTTGATGCTTTCTTTGTATCTAGCGTGTAATCGCCTCCCCCAGAATCCGCGAGGCTGACCGTCCGAGCGGTGTGGGATTGTAGGTAATTCGCCTTACCCACCTGGGTTATTGTAGTTTTGTTACTCGACATTTTCATTATTGGAAGGTATTTGGCTAATGAGTTACCACGCCAGCCCTGCGTCTTGGTAACTTAGTGGTGACCTATCTAACTAAGGCCGGATGTGCCTCTGTCACATTTTTGACGTAGCCCCACATTCAGTTACGTCGAAGACAACCTGACTCTCGCTAACTGCACCTGCTAACTACTGCTCATACTGCCTGCCTGTGGGTCCGCGGGAGGTATTTTATTTTCCTCCTACCCAGCATATCTGCTGGACATTCCCCGATCCGCCACCCGGGGACGCGCTCTCTAGGGGTTACAGGCTTCCCCGAGGGAGTGAATTACATATGTGAAATGAAATAAAAATAAATAAATAAAACGCACACAGACGAACAAAACAAACAAATAAACACTCGCAATTCAGAAAATTTACGAAACTCCAGGATACACACGCCACGCTTAATCGAACAAAGCTCACAAACAAAACTGTGAAAGCAGTAAATAGCCAATGTTGCAATGTCTGTCCGCGTTTTGCGATTCAGGTAGGAAACTTTATAAGTATCGAGAAACGTATCTAGCAAACTCACCCTTATGTGGCACGCTAGTCTTCAAAGAGAAGGTTACCCCTTTACCTACGTAATGGACCCGTCCGACACAAAATCGGCTACTGCTCTTCTCTGACGTTGGTATCTTCTCATCCCAATCTTACTCTACTGAATTCTATTTCTTTATAATACTCTAAAATCGAAATTTACAATTTTTATTATGAATCATTGGCATAATCTGTGTCGATTCTTAAAAATTATATATTGTTGCACTTGTTTTACGTATTACATTTTTTGTAAAAACTACCTAGCGAGGCTTGAACAAGATTTATTAGTAGGCGCAAAAAATAGGACTATTAATACAAACATTAAGCTACTAGTTTATTACTTATTAGTCACAATATTAATGGTAATATTAGAGCAATTGATGAAATTTAAACATGGTGTTGAATTAACATCAACATTAATATTTTCATTTGACGTTTTGTGCATGTATGTAGTACTACTACTTTGTTTAACCGACTGTAAAATTTTGTCAGCTGTATCCATTTTATTTTTAACTGAATTATCAATATAGGTATCCCTCGGCAACTGACGTAGACCACCTGACACGCCTTTTCAGAGCAATGAATTTGCATTACCTTTGCTGCAAGATATTTTTCGTCAGGTGCTTTGTTAATGAATTGATTGATCTCATCTGAAGTAAATGTTCTAGCCTTTTTGGCTTTGTACCCCCAGATTTACGTTTAAGATGCGCACGCAAGTTCGAGTAATTTTGTATGTTGATGTTGTGATTTATGTTGAGTGTAGCTCTCAACATGAAATAATGAGTCCATAACGATGATGATCCTTTATCTAATAGACGTGTCTGTCTGGGACGCTGTTTTGTCCGGGACGCTGTTTTGTCCGGGACGCTGTTTCAGCAGCCAAACCGTAAGAGATAGAGAAAAAAGTTATGAAAGTTATATGTTTGGAATGGTCATGTCAGGTCAGGAACCGAATTTCAGTCACGTGACACTTCCGGTTTTCGAGAAATCACAAAAAGACCGTTTTTCAAATAGAACGCGTATTAAATAAAAACTGGTTCGGCCGCCAAACGTAGCTGCGACCCTCTGCGCCTTAAATCCTCGATCGGTTAGGCAACCACTTTGACACCTTCCAGGTCTGGGTGGTTGCCTAACCGATCGAGGTTTGAAGGCGCGTTAAATGAGACATTTGTCTCACTGGACTGCTAGTTTATATTTATTAGATAATTCTTCAAAATATGCTAATATAACATTTTCAGAGAATGAATAGACATGTTTGAGACTTCGCTAATCCATAAATGCCTTGTACACCATGTATTTTTGCGAGACTTTTCGAACAATAATTTTATAGAGGTTACTTTAGCTGCTTCTAAGATTTCTGGCGGGGGTAGAAGTTGTGACATAGGTATGCCAACTTGATGCTCCTGCAGTAGCAATTTTGCGATAGGCTACAACCCGTGAGTTATAAGAATTGCAATTTTGTGATTGTTTAAAACGTGTGAGTTATGCAGTCGTAACTTACTAGTGTAAGTAATTAAGAGCAGTACTTATTATAAAACGCATTTGTAATGACTATCTTCTTTAATAGTCATAGAAAAAAAGAGTTATTAACGTGTGAATACAATGGAATAAATAAGAATTACGAATTAAAAAGCCTAATTGTTTCTATAGAGAATGTAATAAGGTTTCAGTGTGCCTACTAAATATTAAGGATGGATCGAAAGTAACGCCAAGGTCATGAAAAACTGTAACTCGGTTTTACTTTTGGATTTTTAATTTATTTTTATTATTTTGGCTCCGAAATATACCATGGAAATTCTTTCTCATATAAAACATATTTTATTTTATAGTTTGTTTGTTCTGTTTCTGTTCCTTTATTGATTTAAAATCTAAAGCTGAATTTTCAAACAAAAGCCATGTTTCACGCCGTGAGTAGAGGGTCACACTGTGAACGTGTGCGTGAGTGTGATTGAACGTGAGTTTTTAAAGCACGCTTGAAATGTGAGTAAACGTGAGCGTCTACTCACTCACTCGCCTGTCTCAAGTTCAGCACCATCTTAAGGCGACTTAGGAGAGCTCATAGATTTCTATAGCTGGCGATGTGAATTTTTCTTTTGCGCTTTGAAAAATAAATGTTTAGGCAACTGTAGATATGCCACTCTACTCTTACATAACCGATTTTTTTTAAATAATTAGATAATATTAAATACCATTTGTTTCTTTTATTTGAAGATTCACGGACTACTAGGTACTTTGTAGTACTGGGATACGTTGGTATCCAGAAAATTTCTCGAAACACCATAATTGATCGAACACAATTGAGTGAACACGATTTATCGAAACCGCGATTTATGGAAACGTAATAATTTTTGTTAATACGATATGTCTTGCTTGTTATTCATTTTGTTGCATACGTATACATTTACTGTAAATATAGTTTGTCTCGGCCAAGAAAAAGTAAACATATTCGTATGAATCTCTGCGAGCTATGTAGCTAACTACTTTAAAATTTTCATTTATAAAACTTGTTTTTAATTGCGTTTTAAGTTATTCTAACGTACACTGTAAAGAATGTCGAAAAACCTGGAAACTATCAATATCAAAATTGAGAAAATGTATTAGAGTAACTTTTAATACGTCTGCATCCTGTAATTTAATTGCAAAAAAATCTTTGTAGGAACAACATAGTAAATTTCAAAGTAATTTTTATTTGTACGTTATAGATTGCACGACCTTACCTTCGTTCGTAAAAACTAAAAAGGACACATTTTAACAAAAATAAATATTTTTTTCTGTATTTTTAAGAGCCTTTGATATCTAAACAAATAATTTAATAATAATAATAATAATCATTAAACTAGAAAGTGGTGTTAATTTTTCTAAAGTGTATACAGTGTTGATTCAGATTTGAGACATAGGGATTTAAATGCGAAATTAAAGATTGCTAACCAATATTAATTCAGTCAACTTTAAATAGTTTTTCGTATTTTGAAGGAAATTGCTGGCAATATTTAAAAATGTAAAATTATGAATTAGATGCAGTTTTTAAAGGCAAACCAATTATGTATGCGCTATTTTGCTTTCAATATTTTCAATCGTTTAATTTTGCAAAGCCTATGTTTCAAATCTGAATCAACACCTCGTATATGACCATATAGAATAAAAACAAATTTGGTAGTACAGAGTACATACAGCCACGCATTGATTTTAAAACTTATGTAGGTACAATTCTCTATAGGAGTTGGAAAAGACACTCGCACATTTGGAAACCGTTTCAAAGAGTAGAATTGTTGGTTGTTTTTTAGTTTCCATAGCGATTTGAAATTCCATGGAAATAAAGGCTTACTTGACTCCTTATTTTGAGGAAGTAAAATATTGTTTTATTCCCGTTTGTACAAAAATATTAAAAGGATGTAACTTTTGTAAGAAGACTAGTCAGAGGATTGATGTTCACATTCCTACCGTGTGGGCATAAGCTCAAGGGTTAACCTTAACACATCAATATTAAAAGGGTTCACTTATACAGGTTGTCCGAAATCCGTTTTGAACATAGGAAATTAATGAGTGCGACAAGGAAAACATAAACAAAATAAGTAGCGGGACAAAGACAGAACGTAATCATGGCTAGCTAATTTTTTCAGCTAAAATTAACTCAATGAAACAAACAAACACTTCTGTCAAATATGTTAGCTGTTATTAAGAGCATACAGTGAGGTTTAAATATACTATTGTTTACTATTCACACAATCATTTTAATTATTTAAACCTCACTTTATACTTTTGATGACAGATAAAATATTTGACAGAAGTGGTCATTGACTTAATTTTAGTTTAGAAATTTAGCTAGCCGTGATTACGTTCTATATTTGTCCTGCTACTCATTTTGTTTATGTCTTCCTTGTCGCACTCATTAATTTTCTATGTTCAAAACGAATTTCGGACAATCTGTATATGGAAACCTTCAACTGCAAGCTATCTTAGTGAAATTACTAAATACGGCTTTCACACGAAAGCACAAGGGATTAAAAGATAAACGCCATGTCTAGAACCACGCTACCGTGGAGCGATAAGAAAATAATTCCTCCACGTTGAGTGCGTCACAACTGATATGACGTCAACTTCTTTCGCGGGAGAGGTCCCAATATGTATTTCGAACACTGGAAATGCACCGGCGCCGGCGACAGTATTTGTTACCGTTATTACCGTTACTCTGGTGGTAAGGGGCAGTAAGCAAGCGCGGCCGGCTTCTCAGCCAGAGGAGGGCGTGGGTTATATACGAGACTCAAATCTTCAGCTAAAATAAAAAGAAAATACGGGCGCCAGGTAGCAAGTAACCCAGCTCTTGGCTAATCGCGCATAAAGGCATACGATAAGATGCGCTACCAAACATTTCCTGAAAAGAGTTACGGTAAGGGGGCATAAATAAAATTCGATGACCTAGGTAACGATTCAATATAATAAGCAAATGGTAAAGAGGTTCCACAAATATTTTACACAACAAATAATACGGAGTAATCCACACAAAATCTCAATAGGGAAATCATATCACAGTTTAATAATACCAAATAAAGCATAAGGCTAAACTTACCACAATACTGCCAGTTGTATTTATATGGGCATAAAAGCGTAGTTGACAAGTAGACCCAAATTAAATAAATAATTGTAAACGGTATGTATATGTTACAGACTAGTAGTATTAAAAAAAAGAATACAAGATTGACACTAAACTTGGCCAAATGCACTACTGAATAAACACTTAGAAAGAGTTCGAAAGCATCGTGGCTTCGACACAACTGTTAAAATTGAAATCAAAATTTAGAATGCATGTTGAATGCAACCGAACACCCAGTATGCAAGGCTTAACTTTTATTTAATTAATAATTAATTTATACCGACGCTATCACGGGCCTACAAGATCTTGTTTTGGTTCCGTAAGGGCGAATTTACAATAATGCAAGGCAATCTGCATTAAAACGGTCGTGATGCGAGCATTACCAATAATTCTCTTGCAAGGCAGGGCGCAAATAGGTAGTATTATTCAACGGTGGAATAGGTGACGATTGAAAATGAAAGGATACTTTCATGCACTTGACTTCACAATGAAATTACAATACCGTTAAAAAATTAGTCCGAGATCGGAGGCAAAGTACAATACCGATAAAATCTAGACCAAAATCGGAGGCATCCCAGTACGTATAACCTAAATAGCTGAATGCCGATTAAAAAGAGTTACCGCTAAATATGATTTACAATGGCAGAATCAAATATATTCCACAGGTGGGTTTACCGCTTAAGAAAACACGTTAAAAGCAATCGTAAGTTTATCGAGTACATTGCAGTACCGTCACGCAATTGTCTCCAGGAGGAGCTGGAGATTCGGGAGTTCGAAAGGGAAATAATAATCTGACAGACCTTTGCGATGGGCTTCTCTCCGGCTGCAGTGGCTATAAGCAGGGGCCGAAGGGCTATGAGGAGGTCAAGAAACAAGCGGCCACCGAGTAGCTGTCGCAGGAGGTTTGACAGGCAATCGCGGGTGCTATCCCGTTGTGCGGCTCAGACTCGAAGGGGCCACAGTCAGCGGCGTCGACTGGCGGAGCACTGCTCGTTTTGCCACCAGGTAGGCAGGACTGCTGGCACGTTACCAAGCAAAGGGGTACTGCAAGTACGTAACCACACGGCAATACTGTAGGTATGCTCCCAGCGGGAATAGCTAAAAGGGCAAGTAGCCATAGAATCGAACTGAATAACCTTAGAAAAATCACATACCCGTTTTAGATCATTACGGCTGCACTTCGCCAAAGAAGTGGAAACATGTGCTTGCTAAAGCGAAATCCCCAAACGAGGTTTGGGCTAGGAGATTACCGCAAATAGCATTCCAGAGGCATATTCCAGACCATCCGCGGAATCCATAACACACCAAAAGCAACCTCCTACGTAAGATGTGCTCGAATAAATCCAATAAAGTTACGTCTCCAAGACGTGAATTTTCGAGACATTTGACTTTAACAGCACAAAAATGGCGAATCCCAAGATGGTTTCCAAAAACTGATAACCAAAAATAAAATTTGTGGAAGGGGTCAGATAATAGTAACTCAATATGCATAAAGTGAAGCCTACACACCAGGGGCTCTCAGGCCTGTAATTTTGATCAGATGGCTTACTTAGATTGAAATGTAGTTTTCAGAAGATCTGAATGCTCAGTATTGCTGTAGGAAAAATTAAACTTGAAGAAAGATATGGCAAAAGTTAATTTTAACCAAGATTATGGCAAATAATTAGATAAATAGCTTTAAATGATTTTTGAACCGTAACAAGTTGCCTGTTTAACGTTTAAGTTCTTAACTAGTAAGCATTTGTTTATGTGACGAAACTATATATTGTGTAGTTTCTAAATTAACAATAAATATAGAGATTGGTAGAAAATTTTCAACGTACGAAGAATTATCTACTTTTGTATCAGCATATGAAAAACCAGAAAAACAAAAGTTTTGGAAACGATCTAGCAGAACCTTAAAAAATGTGAGGTTAATGAAACATATCAATGATCGCATTAAATACTATGAAATTCATTACTCTTGTATACAAGGAAACGGATTAAAGCGGTCAGGTAAATGCAGTAATTTATTTTAATATAACTTTTTATCATGTACATACCTACTTACTTTGTAGTACTCATCGAATGAATTATCCCGCCAATATCAAATTAAGGGCAAGTGCGGATGGACAGAGTCTTGAAATTCGTTCGTTTATAGATAATCATCAGTGTAATGAATCAACAAAGGTAAAAGAATATAATATAAAATATGTATTCAAAACTAATCAGATATATCCTATAAGATTTTTATGAGCATCTATAAGCCGTTCACGACCTTTTTGGGACAGAGTTGGCTATGATTTTTTCTTTTCATGTTGGACGAACTGATTCGATGATGTAGCGGATGCAACTTTTTTTTTCTGTCAGTGTCTGTTCGACATTTTCTTGCCACCACATTGCCAGATTTAATATTTTAATATTCGTAAGAAAATAAATGATTTATCAAATGTGTAAAAATAATTTAAATTTCCGTCAAAGGAAAAGTCAAAATGCCCAAAATAATTTTGTTGCAACAAAAAATTTCCACTAAACGATGCAACTTCCAATTTAAGAAGGACAGACCACATTTAAAAGAAAGCGAGTCGATGTGGAGACTAGAGAATATCCGGCAACAATGTACCTATTCAGAAAATATAACCTTAAACTGAAAACAACCTAACCTAACACAAAAATTGTCAATTTCCATGAGGGAGTTTAGTTGCAACAGAGGTACTGCCAACAAAATTACTAGATGGTCATAGCCTCACCTGACCCAAAAAGATCGTGAACGGCTTATACGTCAAAATCGCAAATTAACTGATGCTGAGAAACAACAAGCCAGTCTGTTTTTGGAATTGAGATAAAACAAGAAAAAATTACAAAATAAAATTTTTCAAGATACAGGTAAGAAATCAATGTTAAAAGATTTAAGCAACATTCAGCAGGCATTAAGGACGAAAGATGATGAAGATTTGCTCAGAGTAGTACAGTTTATTGAGAAAGAGTGCAAAGGAACTGTGTCAATATTAGATGAAAATAAAAGTTTTAAAGGCTTGTGCATTTCTACACCGGCAATGCAAAAAAATATGGAATCGTGGCCTGAATTTGTAGGTTTTGACGGGACATATAAATTACTCAAGAATGGTTGTACTGGATATATTTTTCTAAGATTCAAATGGAGAAACCAGAATAGGAGGAGTAGGACTATTATCTGTAGAAGATAGAGACACTATATCTTGGTTAATTCAGTC